>APFE030426359.1:21672-65214 GCA_000404065.3 Pinus taeda | reverse complement strand
GGCCCCCGGACCCCCGCCGGGGGGACAAGTCCCCCCCGCAGCCCCTCGCGTGGAGGGGTGTACAAAACTTCCTGGGGTATACATCCGGCTGAAACAAAGACCTCTGAACAATCATGCTCCACACACAACACCTCTGTCACTTGAGCAAGTCTTTATGCTATTACTGTTCCCTCTGAAATGGAAGCTCTTATGGTCATTTGTCACGATCTTGTATGTCCTCCCTTTTGAACATTAATCACTTCTTCCTAAGTCTATGATCAAGCCCAAGAGTTTTATCATCAATGACAAGAGTAAAAATATTCTTGTTGTCCATTTCCTCTTTTTGTGAGAACCCTCTTGTGAAAAACTTCTATATGTTTCTTGTTGTTGCATAAATCGCTGCATTGGTATTTACCACAGTGTACCCATTCTTTCTTCCATTCAGAAGGTCATGGAAGAAAAATCATAACTAGGCAAAATACAAAGGACAAAACAAGGAAGAGAAAGTAAAATTATAAGACTGATCAAGGGAGAAAAAATATAAAGTACTTATCTCTTGATTAAGAAGGGAACTGTTGTGGGTTGTAGGGAATTGTAAACTCCCTCTTAATCATTGATGCGTTGTAGAAATTACTAAAGTCCATCTACAATCTCATCGACCTTGAAATGCTCATTCAAACATTCTTAACACTAAACTCGATCATCAATCAACATCAAGAAGTACTCTGGATACTCAACTTTGACCCAAACTAATTACAATTACATGTGTGCATACTCTGATCACTCTCTCACTATAATTTACATAAGGGAGGCACAACATTACACTTGGATTGTTACACATCATCCATACATAAGCCAACATCACATTGCATTATCTTAACACTCATGCAACCATACACAATCACTCTTTATTTTGCTACAGAAGTATACATTCTAGCTCTAATGTGTATGTACTAGTGTATGTTTGGCATTTAATCGTTCTTTGTCTGATATGATCATAATTGCACTATGTCTAAAGCCCATACCATTTCCTAGCATTTCAATCCACATATTCCTTTGTGCCATCACTCCATTCCACATTTATAGAGTATTAACATACAAGAATGCATAAAATCACACAATATATCTCTACAGATCTTATCATTGTTCCTCTTCATCCGTAGGGGTCACACGCAGAACAATTCTAACTCTCCATCATTCCAATGCTCAGCCATATAGTCTGATTTTACTTGTAACCACTACACAAGTATACATTTTCTTTAAATCACATTACTTCCAATCGATCAATTACGCATTATGATATAACATACATGTCACAATGGTACAAAGCTTCAAAACACACTCTATCTAACTATATGTAGTGAAACACTCCAAATCGTTCTCTAATTCGCACTTGAACCAACCTTTGGCACTGGAATCATCCATCACTTTGATTAATGGCCTATTGATGATCCCACACACCATATCGTGCCACAAAGCATATCATGTGTGGTCGATCATCCTGGAAATTCTTTGTCCTAAGTCAACGTGTGGTCACAATTTGATTATGTGGTCTATCCAGTGACCAATCGTAGCCTATCACACCGTGATGAATATAAAAACAAACATTGGAACTCGATTTAATGTGTATGAGTAGTCAACATGTAAATTGAACTGGGTGTATCACCAATAATCAACCTCAGTTTTATCTATCAATGGGTTTGGACATGGTTATATCAAAATTTAAATCAACAAGTATCATTGAACCATAGCCGATCAATTAAAAACGCTGTCATGACCATTCAATAAATCATCTAAAGCATCATAATGACCATTATATGTTGTAGCCATGATAATGAAGTTTCACCTTCATCTAATTTGTGGAGGAAAGGCATGAAAAAGAATTTGTGTATCTTGTCGATCGTAGCTAGGGGAATTTTGACCAAAGGATTCAACTACCTTGGTTATTTGCTCACAAGAAAAACATGCAAGGATTCATTACCAACAATGTTCCCTGAACATGGGTGTTCACCAAAACAACATCATGAACCTATATAATACATTATTAGTCGATAGAATAAATTCTTCCATGACATGGGTTAATAATGTCTTCGTAATTGTTACGTAACATTTTGAAACTGTCCCTGTACTCCCAGTTCCTTGATCCTGGAGGACCTCTACTGTGAACCCTACATGCTTTCATGAAGAAACTGCCATTGTGTCCCTCTTCATAAGCAGAACAATTCCCTCTTGCACCATTTCCCAAAAATATTCTATTTTTCCCAGTTTACAAGACCGACGCTAATGACCCTTGGCCTCCTTGCGCCGATGTGCAGGAATTAACATTGTCCCTAGCGCCGATCAGAGCGACTGAGCTTTGTTCCAGTCACACCAGTCCTCTTATGGAAAGTTTTTTAAATAAAGAGCCGAAGCTTCCAACTCTAGAAGATTCGTAACAGAAGTCTGGTAAATGGTTTGGCAGGATGGGGTCGAGGATGTCAGTTTGGGCTCCTTTCCCCTATAAGGATGGAACTACTTCAAGAGATAATACCTTCTCCAATGAGAAGAAGATCCATCTCCCATCCATTCATGCTATATAAAAATCCCTTTTTCCCAAGCACAAGCTAGTGTTGTAGTGTTAATGTTGGTGTGCTAGTGTTAATTAAGTTTGGAGTAAACAACAAGCTATTCATAGTTGTAGCTCTCTAGTTGTGTGAGGGAGAAGTGTGAATTAGGTTTATTGTGAAGCCTAAGGGGAATAGCCTTAAACTATAATTGTTGAGGCCATCATGGAATGCTAGAAGAAGTGTATGGGAACCTGGTTTTGTCGGAGGAGAACGACAATGTCAAGACAATGGTTGTAATCTCTTCTTGATTCAATATATATGCAACTATAGATTGATTTCCTACATGATGTGTCATCTTACATGTTCATGGCTTAATGCTTCTTGACTTGTTAAGTAGGTTGAATTATAATTTGTTTATTATCACGGTTGTTGCTTGCTATTGTTTACTTGTTTCAGGTGTTTGAAGAAGGAAACGAGAGATAGCTGGAGCTAGAAATCAAGGACATCATCAAACGGGATAAGCGTACTAAGAGGTAGGCCCTCTTAATTGGTTCTAACCTAAGGAAATATTCCATAGAATGTATTGGTTGTGTCTAGACCCATTATCGGGCTAGATGAATTGTTTGTGTCCGCACTCATAATTTTACTTCACCACAATTTGGCGACCATACTGGGGATCCAATCGTTCTGTTTGTTTGTTTGAGATTTCATGATTTTGTGTGAACTTTTCTAGTTCCACTTTTTCCCTTTGGTTTTGTTTCTTTTCTGTTGCTTACTGGTCTGAGTTTGAAATTCACAGTAGCAAATCTGGTCCCAGTTTTTTTTTTTTTTGCTTCCTCACTCAGCGCGCTTAATTCGCTGACATTCGCGCCAACCTCCCTCTGGCGCTTGTTGTTAGTTAGGTAGTTACGCTGATGCCTGTAAGTGAAGATTAGGGTTTGTCCCCAATCTTGGCCAGTTTGTTTTGCTCTCATGATTTTGACCCTGTAAGCCTTTTAGGCCATTTTCTTCCTGACTAGAAAGCTGCTTTTCATTTCGTTTGTTTGCTTGTTGATTTGTCATCTTTCCGCTTGATTTCTTGGATCATTTTGTGGTTAGTGGCACTAGGTCATCTAGATTGTCATCCATTCAGCTGATTGTGAACTTAGTGAGTCGAGTTGTTGGTTTTTTTACTCCTTGCATTTCTTTTGCGGTCGTGTTACGACTTTGTCCTCCATTACACAAGTTTGAAAAGCTATCGTTTGCTTGTCTAAACGTTTCTTTTCCGGCATGGATCACATTGCTTGTCTTGTTTTTGGTAAAGTCAGTGTTTCATTAGTCTGAACGAGTCTCTCTTTTCGTGTTTTGATTTTCTTGAAGAGCTAATTGTCTCGTTTTTTTTTTTTTTATTGAAGTGTTGTAAGTGAAAAATTCATTTCTTCGTTTCATGAAAAAGTATGAAATTCTAGTTTGTTGCATCAGTATGATATGATAGTCAACATCATTAAAGACTAGCATTACATTGGCATTTGAAAAGGAAAATAACTCTTTTTGCTTTTGGAGGGACTATTAGAAATATGTTTGTCAGGAAATTAGGAATTGGAATGTATTTTTCATTAGTTTATTTTCTCAAAAAGTGAAGTAGTGAAAAATCATTTTGCTTTCAGTTGCTTGGTTGTTTTCATTTGATTTTTTGTTTTCTACCCTCTCTAATGTAGACAATTCATTGAGTTGAAAAGTTCTTGTCTCATTTAGTTGCATTTAGGATTTTTTGAATCACATCGCTAAGGCCTGAAAACTGAGACATCACTCAAGAGAAACTTTAAAATGAACTCAATTAACCTAAGGGGCATTTGAAATTTAACGATCATATCTAGAAGGTCTAGGCTAGAGACATGTTTCGACATCTTTAAACCTAGCAGCTATCGTTCGCTTCGGCACTAGACAATGCTAGTACGAATTTGTGCTCCTTGTACCATTGAGTATATAACAGGAGACCCCTCTAAGCTACAATCATTTATCCATAGGAAGCAAAGTTGACTACCTTGCAAACTTGATACACCAGACACAACATTCAGGGAGATTGCCTGCCTGTACTTCTCGGTTTGCCGGGAGGTATTCTGTAGTTCACGGTTGCCTGGTAATCCTTTTTACCTAGATCATCCAGAGTAGTCATTTGATCTTTTTGACTCATTAAACTAAAAAGATCATTCAATCACTTGTCCTTTCGAGCTTGTTTCCAATCGAAAACGATAGAATCATCTTTGTTTCTTTCTCGACTCTTAAAAAATGAAAGAGCACCAGTCTATTTATTTATCTTAATAAATTGATTGCCCACGATCTTATAACATCTCGTTCGTATTTTCTAGACCAAATCATGTGTTTCCCATAAAGAACATTTTAAAGCCTTGAAGTTTATCTCTCTCTTTTCATGTTAACTAAGACAAGGTAATTGTGGGTGAACCATCTGGTTCACCCAGTTCCTCTTCCTCTCCTTCATCTGAAAGATTGTTTGAGGAGCCGTTTCCTAAATTACCAGAGTCATTTGAGGAGAAAAGTGTTCAACTTGGAATCATTCTGAGCATTCAACCTTTGTCATCATGTCTTTCTTCTACTTCAGATACTGGGTCAACTGCTGATTTTGGCCTGGAATCTCCAGACAATCCCGTTTAAACTCCTGAGAGTTCAATGACCATTGAAGGTTAGCTTGGACTGGTTATCTATCCTCTGAATCCTTTGTTTGACCCTATTGTGATATCACCGCAAAGTTCGTACAGTTCGTATAATCAGCCAGGTGTTCCTTTGGAATTATCCCCTCATACTTATTTGGTCGTTCGTCGTCATCGATGCTCCAGTCACCTCTCCGGATGAGTCAAAATTTCCTACTCCACACACTGTCGAAGAGTAAGAACATCATTTTCCTCCTGAAGGTTTCCCCTATACAGGGAGCATTCCCATAAGTGTGTATCAGGAATTGCTGCCTAATTATGTGTCTTTGGCACAAATGGTTTCAGGTACACCTAGTGCCTTCATCACTTTACCATAACCCTGTTTGGGCGTTCGACACCACGCCTACTATAGGTTTGTTCATTGCGAACTCGACCTCCCAATAGGTCATTACTTCAATCCCGGTGCAATCCATCGTTATAAACCCTCTTGTATCGTCTTTCCCCAGTCACTCGTCCAGTTCCACTAACGATCTCGAACAATGTCTCTGTTTTTCTTCAATCCCTCTGGTTAGTGGCCAAGCTGTGCCACTGCCTAGGAGGCAGAATCTGAATGTTTCTATGGTGTCAGGAACCACCAATGTGAGTGGCTCACAGGCTCACATGCTTGATATGAACCAACCTTCTTCTGGAATTATTCAAAACCTTGCTCATCCTGCTGGATCGAGCAATGTCCCGTACCAATAGGTTCAAAATCTCGTTGGTCCGTCTGGGTCAAACAATGTCTAGTATCAACAGAATTATGGGGCGCAGGCCTAATACCAAACTCCTTATGTTCCATATGGTTCTCAAGGAATGGTTAATAAACCTTACACCCCTCAGTCTGGGTAATACGTTTAGCTTGGTTCATCCACTTTCTAGGGTGGCTATGGCCATATTCCAGAAATTTTCTGGGCATTGTTAAGGTACCCTTGCAACAACAAGGGCAACCTTTGTTACAGCAAGGGCAAACTTTGTTGCAGCAAGGGATATCCATAGAACAACAAGGGAAAATGATCCTGCAACAAGGTCAACTGCAACAACCGTAGGGGCAATCGTTGCAACAAACCATGTAGCAGCAGATGTAGTATGCTCCGTAAACCTCCCAGCCCATGTCCTCGTAGGGTCAACCTTTGCAGCCTCATGGAAAAATTCTGCAGCCGCAGGGCCAACCCTTGCAGCAGAAAAACCATCCCGGGTAGCAACAACCCTTATATACATATCAACAGGGTCTCTCCTTACAAGGGCAAGGCCAGGGCCAAGTCCTGCAACAACAAGCCCAAAATCCTAATGTCCTAGGTCAACAGGTACATAATCCATTTGGTCAAGGGAAGCAGGTACAAAATCCTTATGCCTAAGGGCACCAGGTCCAAAATCTTCTTGTTTAGGGACAACAAGTTCACCACCCTTATGTTCAGGGACAACAGGTACTGTTAGGATTCCAAGAAACTCTCCTAGGTTGTAGCTCAGAGATACCCGGTAACATATAAATTCAACTACTGTTGTAGGTTTAATGGAAGGAATGATGGTTTGGTTCAAGCCAGATAACCACTTTCACTCTGTTTCACTCCAGACATGCATGCACACCCTCAGAGTACAAGGCTTTAGACCACCAATGCTCACAGTTTAGATATAATGTGAATATGGGGAATACTAACCATACTAGCAGATGCACTAATCCGAATTGGATCCATAAAGAATGATTAAATAGATCCATGGCTGTACCAGGTCGGGACAAACTTCAAAGAATTTAAAACAATGATCAAAAACACCTTTAAACCAGTGGCAATGGCAACCAGCGTGGAACGACGAGGACCTCGATCAAAGCGCGCTGATCGAGGGCCATGGAGACTACGCGAGAGGAAAAATTAGCCCCTAGGAGGCTCAGATCGGAAAACAGAGGCAGTTTTTAAAGCACGCTGGGCGAAAAACCTCAAATTGGAGAAGCCCCAAGTGCTCGATCACATGAGAGCCGGGAAAACTGTGGGATAAAAGGCTAAGAGCTAATGGCGGGACCCGGTCCAAAACCGGTGATATTGATCGGGGGCGTCCATGGGTGGTAAGCAGTTTTGAAGGAAAAGGAGTGATTCCACTCAACACCTCACATGTAGCAAGTGGAGGAGAGAGGAAACTGCCACTCATTGCGCACTAACAGTTGAGCTAGTCAACCGTGCGGGATGAGTGAATGGCGTAAGATCTGGGGACTCCAGATCTAACGGTTGAGATTACGCTCGATGGAGAAGATAGAATTGATGAGGGAATAAGCCGCAGTTTAGAAGGATTTGAAGTTTGAATTGACCACCACAGTGGCAAATGAATCATTCCATAACGTAACTGAAGAAACGAACCGATGAGGCAAGCTGGCATAGTTCGCAAGAGGACAAGTGGCCATCCCTATGAGTCTGATGATGATGCCGAGAAGAGGGAACTGCAAGCATAGCTACAAGCAGGTGAATCGATGGAGGTGGAAGAGGAAACAAACCGCCATGATCTCGAATGATTTAAAGCCATAAATAGAGAATAGAAAACACACACCTAGAGAGGAAGACAAAGACCAAAAAAGAGGAGAACTAATGAAGCAAAAAGCAAAAAGAGGCAAAGGGCCGAGCTGACTAAGGGCAGTGTCGAGCACTAGAGAGCTTAAGCGATTCAAGCCATCCTTGAGAGGATCTATTAGACCAGAGAGGTCAAAGAGTTGGCAAGAAAAAGAGTCTGTTTACTCCAGTGGCTTGGGGAATCCAAGAACCACCCTGCCAAGCCAATCTGTTTCAGGAGACTCATATTGAGCTCCTGCATTGTAATTCTCTACTTCAAGACACAATAAAAAAAAGAAGGCCACCACTGAGAGCTAGACCGGAGATGTAGCCTTGGAGGATAGGGTGAACTCCTTATTAATTTCTTGTGTTCTTGTATTTGCTTACTGTATTTCTTTGCTGTTTTCCATTTCAAGTGTCTATGTATTTGCAATCTGATCGATCCATTGCTTAAATAACATAGACACACACACCACATTTGAGTCTATAATACCTTCATTTAATAATCCTTAATTGAGGTCACTCATTGGGTGATTATCAGATAAGTGGTATCAGAGCTCTAGGCTGTAAGGTTAGAAAAGCTTGTGTTGATTTAGCTTTTTGAATGCTCACTAGATCAAAGCTCAAATTAAGAGAAGGAGAGTTGGTCGAAACTAATCCTGAAATTGGAAGAGTCTATCCTCGGAAGACAATGTTGAGGAAGGTTCTATGGGGCTAGACCCTCAATTCATAGAGAGTTTCCTAGCTATAAAGTCTATGGTAGAAGAAATGTATAGGGACATTAGAAAGCATAAGGATGAAGATTCATCAGGTTCTAAACAAGATAAAGAAGAAGATGAGTCTCATTCCGATGAGCACTCAAAAGGAAAAGGGAAAGAGGAAAGCTTTCTCACACCTCCTAATAGCCCTGTGCATAATAAGAAAGTATCTTTCATTAAGCTAGATGTTAAATTCGATTTTCCTATATATGATGGAGAGCTAAATGCTGAAAAGTTGGACAATTGGATTAGACAAATTGATGTGTATTGCAGAGTGCAAAACATCGACTCAGACAAGAGCGAAATTCAGCTGGGAAGCCTACGCCTAGGGGGCACTACCTTGGTTTGGTGGGAAGGCAGGACCGAAACTGACATGAAAAGACATGGAAAGACTATCTCTGTCTGGAGTGACTTTGTTTCTGCAATCAAGAAGCAGTTCTATCCATTGGCCTACATGCAACAAGCCATGATGAGTTGGCAAACTCTTCGGCAGTTGAAAGGGGCAAAGTGTGCAAGGGTACACTCAAGAATTTAGAAAGAGAGCATTGATTCTAGGGATCTCATTAGTCTCACCAGAGACTCTTTTGAAGTACATTGGTGGTCTACATAGCTACATGAGGCATACCATCCTCATGTTTAATCCCACGAGTATAGATGAGGTATCTGTACAAGCTACTCATTTAGAAGCTAGAGGAAAGAATAGAAATCCAGAAGTTGGGGGACCATCCCAACCCACTGCAAGCAAGAGCAAGGAGAAAAGAAAGCAGAAGTGGAAAGCAAGGAAGGCTAACACTGCACAGAAAAAAAAAGCTTCATGCACTCACTATAAAAGGGAGGGGCATGATGATGAGCACTGTTGGATTCTGCATCCAGAGCTGAGACCTAAGAAGTCCGAGGGCAAGAAGAAGAAGACTGCTACAGCTATTCAGAAAGAATTGGGGTCAGACTCGGGAGATGAAATAATCATTGCAGCCACAGGTATAAAAGGTAAGAATTCTGAAGCATCTACTAGTAATTCTGCTCAAACTATTATTGATGAAGAACATGAGAGAGAAAGACAAGAGCTTTTCCATATTCCAGTTATTTCCAAACATCAAAAGATTAATACTTTGTTTGATAGTGCCTCACAAGTAAATTTGATTTCTTGAGCAATTGTAAAAAAATTGGGATTAGCAACTACACCTCACAAGAAACCATACCCATTAGGATGGTTGAATGATAAAGCACAACTACAAGTGACTAGACAGTGCAAACTCAAGTTTTATTTTGGGTCAGCGTTTGTAGATGAGGTTGAGTTAGAGATAATTCCTTTGGATATATGTGGAATTGTTTTAGGAAGTCCTTACTTGTATGATAGAAAAGCCATTTTCTATAGAGCTGAGAAAAAGTATCTACTTGTTAAAGATGGAATCGAATATTTTGTAAGAGCTCACAAGCTCAGGAATAATTATACTCTCATGAATTCCAGGCAGATGAAAAGAATGATAAATTCATGCAAACAATTCTTACTAATGGTCGTAAAGGAAAAGAAACCTGATAGAACCAATGTATTTGAGGGTTGTAATGCTAAGCGGTAAGCTGATATAGAAAAGATTGTTTTGAGAGTATGATGCCCTGTTTCAAGAACCTAAAGGTCTGCCACCCAAAAAGGAAATAGTACATGATATTATTTTGCAACAAGATGTTCCATTGCCTAACATTGGAATGTACAGGTTGTTTACTTTAGAGAATGCTGAAATCAAGAAGCAGGTGCAGGAGTTGCTGGAGAAGGGATTCATCAGGCCTAGCACATCACCATGTGGGTCACCAATCGTTTTGGTGAGAAATGAAGATGGTTCGTGGAGAATGTGCATTGACAACCGAGCACTGAATAAGATAACAATAAAAAATCATTATCCCCTTCCTCGCATAGATGATCTTTCAGATCAATTGAAGGAAGCTGTTTATTTCACCAAGCTATATTTGCACAATGGATACCATCAGGTCAAAGTTGCTGAGCAAGATGCATGGAAGATTGCTTTCAAAACAACGCAGGGATTGTATGAGTGGCTGGTTATGCCTTTTGACTTGACCAATGCCCTTGCTACTTTCATGAGATTAATGAATGATGTACTCATGCATTTTCTTGATGATTTTGTTATTGTGTATCTGGATGACATTCTAATTTTTAGTAAAATGTGGGAAGAACACTTAAAGCATGTTAAGCAGACACTAGATGTTTTGAAAAGAGAAAAACTTTATATTAAACTCTGAAAATGTGAATTTGGAAAAACATCTCTAAATTATTTGGGTCATATAGTAGGGGGTGGTGAATTGAGAACAAATCCCTCTAAAGTGATAGTCATAGTAAACTGCCCTAAACCCAAATCTGCTACAGAAGTGAGAAGCTTCTTAGGAGCAACACAATATTGGAGGAAGTTCATTTCTAATTTTTCCTCAATTGCAGCTCCCTTACATGCTTTGACAGGATTGAACAAGGTGTTTTAATGGGGAGGCAAACATTGAAAGCCTTCGACACCTTGAAAGAAAATATTAGTACATCACCTGTACTAGCACTGTCTGATCTACAAAGACCGTTTGAGATCCAAATAGTTGCACAGCTGCAAAGATTTTGCTATTGGTTGAAAATGAATGAGACAGTTTCTAGATATGTAAGAGGGTGTACTATGTGTGCTAAAAGCAAGCCGAGCAATAGAAAACCAAGCTTGTACACTCCATTGCCCGTTCCCAATGTGAAGGCTGATGTGAAAATGTCAAACTTCAAATGGGGGATTATCAATTAAAGACCCACATGTTTGCCATACACATCGGATGGTGCGACATTGTCCTCAGTGCTTAATGGCTTCGCACACTTGGCCCAATCACAATGGATTTAAAGGAGTTATATATGAGCTTTAAGCAGAACAACCACACAAATACCCTCCACAGACTCTAGGCAGGAGCTACGTCTATCATCAGCTCACATCGGATGGAAAAATTGTTAAAAAAAGGGCCACCATGGAGTTATAGCTCAATTTAATGCCATCCAGGCGTGCGAACCCAATCATGTTCATATTCATCCTGAGATACAACATATCTTAAACAACCATCTACCAATCTTTGACAAGCCTCATGAGTTTCTACCCTCGACAGGGGAACATGGTCATAGCATTACTTTGGTCCCAGGGGCCCAACCACCAAATGTGCGTCCATATAGATATCCGTTTGCCCAAAAGAATGAGATAGAAAAAATAATCAAGGAACTCTTGGAAGCAGGCGTTATTCGTCCCAGCATTAGTCCGTATTCATCGTCGGTGGTCATGGTGCTCAAGAAAGATGGGGAATGGCGTATGTGTCCAAACTTTAGGGCCCTTAATAAGTTGACCGTCAAAGATAAATTTCCCATCTCGGTTGTTGATGATTTGTTGGATGAACTAAATGGGGATCAATTCTTTACTAAGCTTGACCTTCGCTCAGGCTACCACCAAATCCGCATGAAAGTAGACATCCCAAAGATTGCTTTCTGAACTCATGAAGGCCATTATGAGTTCCTGGTCATGCCATTCAGTCTTTGTAATTCCCCATCCACTTTTCAGAGCCTTATGAACCACTTTCTCAAACCATATCTCAGAAAATTTGTCCTTGTTTTCTTTGATGACATCCTCATCTAGAGTCGCACCTGGGCTGCACATCTTCAACATGTAGATCTGCTCTTGCAACTACTCTGCAAGCATAAATTATTTGTCAAGATGTCCAAGTGTTCTTTTGGCATGGAAGAAGTTGAGTATTTGGGCCACATTGTGGGGCGTGAAGGTGTCAGGGTGGACCCAAAAAAGATCCAGGCAATGCAGGATTGGCCTCAACCTAAGACATTGAAGAGCATGAGCAAGAAAAATTCATTCCTCTAGAATGATGAAGCACAACAGGCCTTTACAGCTCTCAAACATGCCATGTGTTCTACTCCAGTCTTAGCACTACCTGACTTCACCAAATCTTTTGTGATTGAATGTGATGCTTCGGGTACAGGTATTGGGGTAGTCTTAATGCACGAAGGTTGACCCTTGGCCTTGATGAACCAACAACTAAGTGGGAAGAATCTAGGACAATCTACCTATGAGAAGGAGATGATGGCCATCTTACATGTAGTAGATACCTGGTGACCATACTTATTGGGGCGAGGTTTCCAGATCTGCACTGACCATCAAAGCCTTAAATATTTTTTGGAGCAACACCTATCCTCACCACAACAAAATAAATGGCTCGCCAAAATGATGAGATATGATTATGAGATAATTTACAAGAAAGGGCGAGAAAATATTGTAGCAGATGCATTATCCCACTAATTTGAGGAGGAAAGTACCCTGCTCTCAATTTCCCTTCCCATTCCAGAATGGATTGAAGAGGCCCGCAAGGAATTTTTTTCACATCCCTGGCTCTCCCAACTCATTAATCAATTACAGGAAGATCCAAATTCCACACCGGGCTACTCGTGGTAGGATGAGATTATTTGCTACAAGGACAAAGTCGTAATATCACCAACATCCACCCTCAAAAGCCGCATGTTAGTGGAGTTGCACTCATCTCCCATTGCCGGACATTCAGGCTTTCAGAAGAAGTATAATCACCCTCGAAGATCTTTTTTTTGGACAGGCATGAAAAAGGACATTCTTATTTTTGTAGCTGAATGCGACGTCTGTTAGTGCCATAAAGGAGAAACAGTCAAATCCCTAGGCACATTACAATCATTGCCCATCCCGGCCTCAATCTAGATGGAGGTTTCTATGGATTTCATTACGGGTTCTTCCAAAGTCAGGAAATAAGTCAGTCATCATGGTGGTTGTGGACAGACTTTCTAAGTATGCTCATTTTTGCGCCCTACCCCACCCTTTTACACCGACTTTGGTCACTCAATCTTTCATGGATCAGATCTTCAAATTGCATGGCATTCCCACTTCCATTGTGTCTAATCGTGACCCGGTCTTCACCAGTAAATTTTGGCAGGAACTCTTTCGGCGACAAGGTACCTAGCTACAACTCAGTACTTCCTATCATCCACAAACTGATGGTCAAATTGAAGTAGTCAACAAATGTCTAGAAACATATCTTAGGTGTTTCACTTCAGAAAAGCAACATCTCTGGGTACATTGGCTACCTCTAGCTGAATGGTGGTATAAAACCAACTATCATGCCACAACCAAAATGACTCCATATGAAGTAGTTTATGGTCAACTCCCTCCTTCCCCTACTTATTATATCAAGGGATGCTCGAAGGTACAAGTAGTGGATCAACTCCTACAGAACCGCACAACCATGTTGGCTTACCTTAGAGAGAATCTTCATCAAGCTCAAAACCGCATGAAGCAACATGTAGATCAAAATCACTCAGAACACCAATTTCAAGAAGGGGATCAAGTATTTTTGAGGTTGCAACCATATAAGCAAACATCACTCAAAGAAAAGGGTTGTCATAAAATATCTCCAAAATTTTATAGTCTGTATCAAGTACTTCAGTGCATTGGAGAAGTTGCCTACAAGCTAGCTTTGCCACCCACTACAAAAATCCATCCAATTTTCCATGTCTCATGCCTCAAGAAACTGATTGGGAACACTTGCAGAATTCAAACCAATCTACCTAAAGTAGATGAAGAAGGGTCAATCTCGCTCCAACCTGAAGAGTTTCTTGATACACAAGAAAGGCACCTGCGTGGCCGCTTGATCAAGGAAGTCCTCATCAAGTGGAAAGACACCTCTTCGGAAGATGCAACCTAGGAACCAACCACTATTCTTCAGCAGTTTCCGCAGCTTCAACCTTGAGGACAAGGCTATTCTTATGGGGGAGGGCATGTTAGGGTCCCACCCTAACCCCCTTATTTATGTAATAGGATTGAGTCATAGTTATAGTTAAGTAAAGATTCAATAAAGCCCATATTAATAATTGAAAGTGGTTAAACCGCATTTAATGAAGGGACCACAGTTAGTTGCAAATGGGCCATGGTATTAGATAGATGGTATTAATAAGAACCATGGTATTTTCCCATGGTTTTGCATGTATGAATCCTATATAAAGGATAGAGACTCCCCTCGAGGAGGCATCGTGTTTCTTTTTGTAATCGAGCTCTACTCTATTGGAGGTTTCCCCCTCGAAGAGGCAAGTGAACATTGCTTTCTGAATAATAAAATACTTGCTGTTATTTCTCATTGTTCTATGTTATGGGTATATTTCTTCGCATATTTGGTATTATGGTATCATCTTGTAGGTTCAGAGCATAACATGTTGTACATCATGTACTAGGGGAATTGGAACCAGATCTCTCCTTCATGACCACTCATGAGTTGTGAACAAAGGAATATGAGGATAGTTCTTTTGCTGTGTCAACCTCGTTAAAAAATGAAATAGGCATACAAGGACAGTTCCTGGTCTTGTGTCAACCTCGTTAAAATATGAAACAAGGAGTATGAGGATAGTTCCTTGTCTTGTGTCAACTTTGTTTAAAAATGAAACCAAGGATAAGAGGATAGTTCTTTTACTGTGTCAACCTCATTAAAAAATGAAACAACTCCCACGAGAACAGTTCCTGGTCTTGTGTCAACCTCGTTAAAAAAAGAAACTAAGGGTATGAGCAGAGTTCCTTGTCTTGTGTCAAGCTCATTAAAAAATGAAACAAGGATCCCTGGAGAAAAGTTCCAATTCGTGTCTTTGATTAGATCTTATAAAATCCCAGTCGAGACTTTCACTTGATCTCGTAAAAGAACCTTCATTCCATCCACTTAATAGTCATGAGTAGTCTATTTAGGTGAATGTAATGAAGCTTAGGGGGCATGCACCTAGTGGAAAAGTTAAGTTTCCATGTAGGTTATGTGAAGGGAATCACTCCATTCACCTTTGTCCCTATTTGGACGAAGCCAAAAGGTGTTGGATAACCGTCTTGCTTCATTTCAGCGAATTCCATCTGGTTACAGGAGACTCTCCCTTTCATCATGTTGGGGGCATGTAAACCGATCTAAAGCATAGTTTTTCATTTTAAGCTTGTGTAAAAATGAAACTGAATCTAAGCATATTTTTTGTTTCAAGCTTGTGTAAACATGAAACTGAACCCAAGCATAGTTCCCTATGGTTCAAGCTTGTGTAAAATGAACCCATTTCCATTTTTAACCCTCGTGATTGCCATTCTATCAGCCTCTTCCATTAGATGAGCCTTGGTTTTTTCTCCCTCTATAGTCACTATCTACTTGGCCGATCATACACTTTCACTTGGTTGTTTTACCCTTTTTGAGGGACAGTTTCAATGAGTGGTCTTATTAGCCAACCTCTTCACATCAATCAACATGTTTTGAGAAGTTCCAACATCACCAAAACCAGATGTTATCCTAGACACCACTCGTTCCTCAAAATGGAGTCCTCTTTACGCTCTTTTCAGACTCTCTAAACATGAAAAGATTGCTGAGCGCTTGTCTTTTCTAGCTCGTTAAAGGATTTCAGACGATATCTCTCTTGTATTATTTTACGCTTTTTCGGACTTGAGAGATTATTTTATGAAAAATAACTTGTGGAGTTTTCTTTTCGTCCCTTTTCAAAGTCTCTAAACATGAAAATCGCCGAGTTATCTTTGTAGTTAAACTCGTTAAAAACATCAAATAGCGACAAACTTGTCCATCTAGACAAGACCGAGTTTCACCTTCACTAGACTCGTTAAAACATCAAATAGCGATGGATTCACCCGAATGGTGAAATTATACAACAAACATATGCTATCCTCCTTAAGCTTGATTAAAAATAAAGAGGTACTAGTCAGCAATGACTGGGGAAAATTGGAAAAAGGGGAAAACACTTTATGGTAGCAAGCCGCTCTTGAACATAACATTTTCACCTCATCACCATGACTATGTGGGTTGGGTCATTCAACTTGATGGTTATCACACCGTTGGTCTATCATACCATCCATTACTTTGTTTTGGGTCAATGCTACCAATTCATTTTAGTGTCGCCAAAATGTTCAAGAGAAGTCATTCAGTTCAAACTTCATCCGTTGCAATACCGTAAACCTTCATTTTCATGACCACCATTCTTGAACCTTCTGTCCTCAGTCAAATTTTCATCTCCAAAATCATTTACCTCGTTTCGTGTCGTTGATGTGGGATACATCAAGGCCCTCCTGTGACGAGTCGCTTCTTGTCGACATAGCACATTATCCAAGAACATGACTTAGAAACACCCCTTCAGTACCTTGAGGCTTTCATACATCAGTGGTAGGCTTCTCGCTTCTGGCGATAGGTTGACATCACTGGCCTTCGACCAAAAGACTTTGTATGTTGTTCGACATCAAATCATTTATTCACACCATGCAAAATGTATTGTATTACCTTGAGGGTCATTATCATTATCGGTGATTCCTCTCGCATCTATTAACGACTTACATCATTGGCTAGTAATCAGACAATGTCTTCCCATGTTTGACTTCAAATCATTTATTCACATGGTTAGAATTGTACTTGAGTGAAATATTGAACGAGATTGAAGACCCTGAATCTAGTTTCATCCATCTGGGCTACGATATTTTTAGGAGTACTAAATCAAATGTACAAGGGCCTTACATTCATGGCCATCCATTCATGGGTCTATATGTGTAGACGACTATATTTGTACATGTAATGAAAGTTTATAAGCTGAGCATGGGTATGCCTTCCCTCAGTAGTTCATGAGAAAAAAATCAAATTATCATGATATATGTATTGTAATTGATGCAAGTCACCTTCCACTTCGAAACCTCCTCTCCACATGGTAAAACATTTCACTCGACATAATATTTTCGACTTCATGCTTTAGGGGGCAACTGTAGCAGATCCATTTGGGCACATCACTCCCATCTTATAGATCAGTGCTTTAGGGCCCATCAAACCCTAATTCAGTTGTTACATGCCCTAAAGAAGTCAACCATCAGAATGCTTAGCTTCCTAAGAAGTTCTATGACTGAAATCATCCAAAAATTGTCTCTAAGAGGATCAACGTAGGTAGATACACTACCAGAGTGCACTGTAGTGCAGCCCAATACACTACCAGGGTGCACTGCAGTGCAACCCAGTACACTACCAGGGTGCGCTAGGCGAATTTGAGCAAAATTTCATTAGGGTTTGGGAATATTCTTATCCATTGGAGGCATCTAGAAGCTTCCCAAGTTTATCTACTCATTTGGGCTCAAAATTGGATGAGGGAGGGAGTTAAGGAACATCAATCCCTTTATCCATTCCTCCATGGAACTAAATCCTAAGTTGGGAGGGCATTCATTATCACCATTTATGGCATAACTTCCTTCATTCACCTATAAAAAGACCACTAATCTAAGTGATCAGGGGCTGGCTTGACTGGAAATCATTGAATTTTAGGGAGATGCTGTTAGTATGAGACTTGAGTTTATTTCAAGTATTTTTATGATGTCAAAATGTCTTGCTTGTTATGAGGAGAGGATGGGATTGAACTGGAGGAGTGATGCTGAATCAAGCAAATTGGGTTGTAACTCTTCCTTTAGTAATAAAGCTTTCAAAGCTTTTTCCATATGCTTGTATTTTCCATTGATGCTTTCATATGTGTATTATGTACTTGATTCTATGCTATGTTTAATCAATAGATCATTATCATATGCTTTGATCGGTTTTTGTCTTCTGTCTGTGTGCAGGTACTCTTCAAGTGGATTAAGTATAGAAAGGAGTGACATAATTGGTCAAGGGAGATAAGGAGTAAGCGAAAGCTTTAGGTAGGCTTATTTACCTCTTATTTAATCTATTGGTCATAGAAAAAGTAGAGAATGCTTTTCATTGTTGTTCTAGACTTAGCTACTAGTCTAGGGGTTTATGCGTTTACCCATAAACACTAAAAATTCCCAAAACAGTGTGTTTTTGGTACTGGAGAGGAATGTCTCCCACCCGAGCATACTCTGGGATAACACGAGTCAACCCCTCAAGGTTCCTTATGATCTCCTCCTCGTTGTCACTTCTCTCCTGATAAGGAGCGACAACATCAATCTGATGGGAAAAGCGCCTGGCTATTGGGGACATCCCAACAGGACGCTCGGGTCCAACGTCTGCATTAACAAAGCAAAATGTTATAAACACATATATATCAAAAACAATTAAAAAATCACAGAAAAAAGAAGAAGAAGAAGAAGAAGAAAAAGAAGAAGAAAAAAAAGGCAGGCCTCCACGATGATCTTCTGTCGTCGTAGCTATGAAAAGAAGGCAGGCCTGTACAACATGTTCTAGTCCCCAGTGATCCTGGGCATCAAACGACTCCAGCAGGCCATCCACGGGTCGCGTGGCATGGGAGGATCTACCTCAATCAACTGGTACTGGAACAACGACACTGGTTCCAAGAAAAAGGACTTATTTTGCCTCAAGAATTGGATAATGCACTTTACCTTTTTGCGTAGCGGTAGGTGATGGGTGTTTGACGATGATGCCGAGTCACATTTCAGCTCTTTTTTCGACTCGTAAGACTCATATGAAAAGATTGCCGAGTATTTTTTCCTTTTGACTCGTAAAAGAGAATAAAATGAGGGGTCCACTTTCAAGCTCTTTTCTGACATTTAAAAAAAGAAAAGATAGTCGAGCCCTTGTCATTTCAATCTTGTTAATAGATGTGAAATGTCGTGCACCCAGTATAATTTTACCCCTTTTCAGGCTGGGTTGCACTATTTACGAAAAAATTACTCCTTGACTGAAATGGTCAAGTGGTTCTCTCAAGTATCATTTTCTACCTTTTCGGGCTCGAGAGACACAAATGTACAAAAAGGGGCCATATGGAGTTTTATTTTCCGAGTCTTTTTCAAAATTTCTAAACATGAAAAAGATGTCGAGTTACACCTTTGTTGGACTCGTTAAAATACTAAACGACATCGGATTCGTCACCATGACGAACATGAACTTATCATTTCTAGGGCTCGTTAAACTTACTAGGTCGGATTTGTCTGAAGGATGAACTTACAGTGCAGGCATATGCTATCCCCTTCAAGCTTGTGATTAAAAAATAATTGGGGTGCCTACCAGAAATGGTGGGGGAAAATTTAAAAATCTAATCAGTTGTGTCGACAACTCACTCTTGAACATGACACTTTCTGCTTTGTGTCGGGTTGGGATATCCTCCTTTGTATTGTTGACCTTCCTGGGTTGGGTCGTTCATTTTTTCCTTCCATTTGATCTCTGCCACATCATCATGACCACCGATCCTATGGATCCAAAAGCTGCCAAAGTTCTAGTTGTGTCATTGATATGTTCAAGAGTTGTCCTTCTGCGGTTACACTTACTTCTGATTCTTTGTATCATCCAAAATCATTTTGCATCCTTTTGTCTCATGTCGATGATGTGGGATACATTATGGCCCTCCTTTGACACAATCACTTCCTGTAGACTTCAACTCATTATCCTTGAAGTTGACGAGAGACTCCCTTCCAGTACCTTACAGCTTGCATGCCCTAATGGCAAGTTCTTCGCACTCGACGACAAGTTCACATCATTGGCTTTCGATTGAGTGATTTCACGAGTGTTCGACTTCATTTCCTCTATTCAATTTCTGTGGATTGTCCTCATAGTACCTTGAGGACCATTGTCATTATTGGTGGTTTCTCTCGTGCTTGTTAACAATTTACATCATCGACTGGTAATCAAGTGACTTTCTAGCTTGTTCAACGTCAACACATCTACTCAAATGTTATAATTTGTACTTCAATTGGGTCGTGTTGGAAGGCAAGACCTTGGACTCAGATCACAGAATTCAAGGTTGCAAAGTGGTGTGACATGATTATGTTGATATACATGTCTCTTTCATATGGATGGTTGCAACCATACCATGAGGTATCTTATGTGATCATTCTCATTATTGGATGCCTGCGACCATACCTTGGTTTCATTATGATCCTCTTTAACGGATGGTTGCGCCCATACCTGGATCCATTTACATGATCATTCTATAGGTGGCTGCATCCATACCACGATTCATGTATCATTTGACAAAGTTTTTCAGTTATGTATATATATTTTTACTTGCTTGCAGGTTTTTGATGACAGACTTTGGTTCCCCGCACTAATTCGTAAAGCGTTTCATCCCTCACTCTAGTTCGGCCTTCATGCTTTAGGGGGCATTTGTTACACAAAATTTTGTCACTATCCCTATAATCTCCGTTCCTTGATCCTGGAGGACCTCTACAGTGAACCCTACATGATTTCCTTTCATGAAGAAACTCCCATTATGTCCCTCTTCATAAGAAGAACAATTCCCTCTTACACCATTTCCCCAAAATCTTTTGTTTTTCCCAGTTTACAAGACTGATGCTAATGACCCGTGTCCTCCTCGTGAAGACGTGCAGGAATTAACACTGTCCCTAGTGCCGTTCAGAGCCACTGAGCTTTGTTCCAGTTGCGTCGGTCCTCTTATGGAAATTTTTTTAAATAAAGAGTCGAAGCTTCCAACTCTAGAATCTTCGTAATGGAAGTCTGGTAAATGGTTTGGCTAGATGGGGTGGAGGATGTCAGTTTGATCTCCTTTCCCCTATAAGGATGGAACTAACTCAAGAGATAAGACCTTCGACCATGAGAAGAGGATCCATCTCCCATCCATTCATGCTATATAAACCTCCCTTTTTCCCAAGCACAAGCTAGTGTTGTAGTGTTAATGTTGGTGTGCTAGTGCTAATTAAGTTTGGAGTAAACAACAAGCTATTCATAGTTGTAGCTCTCTAGTTGTGTGAGGGAGAAGTATGAATTTGGTTTAGTGTGAAGCCTAAAGGGAAGAGCCTTAAAAATATCATTGTTGAGGCCATCATGGAATGATAGAAGAAGTGTATGGGAACCTGGTTTTGTCATAGGAGAATGACAACATCAAGACAATGGTTGTAATCACTTTTTGATTCAATATACATGCAACTATTGAATGATTTCCTACATGATGTGTCATATTACATGTTCATGGCTTAATGTTTCTTAACTTGTTAAGTAGGTTGAATTACAGGTTGTCTATTATCACGGTTGTTGTTTGTTGTTGTTTACTTGTTTCAAGTGTTTGAAGAAGGAAATGAGAGATAGCTGGAGTGAGCAAGCAAGGACATCATCAAATGGGATAAGCGTACTAAGAGGTAGGCCCTCTTAATTGGTTATAACCTAAGGAAATATTCCATAGAATGCATCGATTGTGCCTAGACCCATTATCGGGCTAAGCGTACAAAGAGGTAGGCCCTCTTAATTGGTTCTAACCTAAGGAAATATTCCATAGAATGCATCGGCTATGGCTCACCACAATAACTACTTCCACTAAACTTCGTTCTTAGGAATCAATGTGTTGTTTGGCTTGAATGTTTTGCCAACAATAAGGGATCTCCCTGGTGTAAAGTCCCAACTAGACCCTACATTGTTTGGTATAGGAGTCTCATATGGTATAATGGCTCAACTTCCATTCTCGTTTGCTTATGATATACTTTGGCACAAATCAACAACATGTGAGAAAACCAATATAAATCTTGATAAATACAAGTGATGATAGCATTGTGAAATACTTACAAATAATGTGCATAAAACACTGCTACAAACAAAATAAGTGACATGAACCTTTATAAGAAGAATGTTATCATTACTCTGATGAAGATACATGTGAAATAGAAAGATGTGTTCATTGATTGGAAAATAGTTTAAAACCAACAACAATCATTAAAGCATAAATGGCATACAATTTCAAATAAGATGTGTGTTAGAGATAAGAAAATAGTTCATTTTCCTTAACGCATATGAATATAAACACATACCATCAACCATTACAAGAAGAGTCTCACAACACTTTACGATATATGTATGAAACAACTGCTTGGCTCAAAGAGCTTATGAAGATTAAGTATAAGTGTAGAAATTCCCAATTACAAGAAGCACTCACTCGATCCAATAGTGGAGCATTAAAGCTACTACTTGCTTTCTCAAAATAATAATTAGTTTTATACAATATGCTTACAATAGAAACCAAAGGTAAAAGTCCTCTTGCTTTAGTCACGAATGTATATTTTATAAGAAATGAGGTGACCTTTCACCTCCCCTTATGATTCTTGAACTCTCCTTGTGAATCTTCAACTTCCATGTGACCTATTTCTTTCTATCTTTTCATTTTATTTTCACTTCTATAATTACAAAAATTATCATTTACAAAAGTATAACCAAAATTATGAAAAATAAAACAGATTCATGTCATAATTTGTGTAATGGCAAGCTTTGGAACTTCAATATGAAGCTCTTTAGTGACATACTCGTATCATGCTTTATACTCAACATATACATCCTTCACCTTCTACGACAACTCTTGGTCATATCGTATCCTTCATTCTAAAGCATCTTGCAACACTGCCTGTGAATCCACTTGCAACTTGTTCCAAAGTATTGCCAATTTGGTATGCAATTTGGTGGGCTCTACAACATATTGAATAATGGATTCCTTTGTCACCTCTAAGTATTTTTGAACATCATCATGCTAATTGATCTCCAATGCTTCTCACATTTCTCGCTTCATTTCTTCTTTTAGCCTTACTCCTCTTGTGTACCAACAAAAGGTATCTTGTGCATTTTGGCCAAGGCCTCTAATCCACTATGCAACTTAATATAGGTTAATATAATATTAACCATGTTTTTGCTTAATTTCTCATGTGATTGCACAAGCATTTTCACTTCCACTCTATCTAGTTCAGCTTCTATCCTGCCCTTCTTAGGCAATTATTCAAGTGCATTGGGGTACTTTGCACTCCATTCTTGAATAGAATCTACTATCGAGATAACTAGTATTAATAACTTTCATTTTTCTTGCAACTTCTTTTGCATCTCAATTAGAGGAGCTACTACCTTATGTAGTATTATCATCTCATCATACACTTGTTTCATAATTTCCTTCAATTCTTTTAGCCCTTCAGTAATTGCACATTGCAAGCTTTCTCTCCATGAACTTGTAGTGGACACACTTTAATTTTCTATGAGGATTTGTTCATTTCGTTATCACGCATTGCCTAACTCTTTCTTCAACCTTTCAACCTCCTAATATATATAATGAAAGTTCTTCTCGATTGTTGCTACTAATGTCGTGCCTTCTAAATTTATTTCCTTAGGGTTGGTTCTTGTGTTTGCAATAAAATATCCCTTTCTAGATTTATGAAGATAGGTCAATTTGGCTCAATAGGATACTATTTTCTCCTCTCTTGACTGATCTTATACTTGAATTGGTCGAAAGTGAAATTTGAGATGTCCAAGATCCATTCTTCTCCTTGAGTTGTAATACCCATTTCATTAAGTGGGGGATGTCCTCTTGTGAGGGGAGTTGGAGGCTGAATGTTCAAGGTAGCTACAATTGGTTTATTTTCCAAATTAGTTAATTTGATTTCTTCCACCTACTTGTTCACTAATTCTTCGACAGTTAAATCTTCTTCTAATTGCTTTTCCATTGCCTCTTTTTATTTTTCTCCCCTTCTCTTCAATGTGCTTTCTTTTCCATTCTTCCGCTTCATTCTGTTTCTTTAGAGCTTCCTCTTCCTTTCTCTTGTTTTCTGCTTCTTTCTTCTTTTTAGGTGTCTCTTGTTTTCATTTTTCCTACTCTATTTTATTCTTTGCTTTCTCCTCTTATTGCTTCTTCTGAGCCTCTTCTTGTTCTTTTTTCTTCCTCTCTGCTTTTCCTAGCTTCTTTGCATCTGTATTGTCTTTAAGCTTCTTATTTTTCTCTCTTTTAAATTCTTTTTCCTATGTGCCTTTCAATTTAGCCCTTTCTTGAGTATCAATGCCTTCTTGGTCTCCTTCTTCTTGATCATCTGCACATTTGTGACCCTGGATAAACCTCCTCCTCTAGAGAAATTCTTAATATTTTCTTCATCTAGCCAAGATATTGAAACATGCATCCAACTATACCTTAATTTTGTGCAATGTTGGGCAGCCACACCTCTAGGATCATATATATGATATTTTAATTCACTGAAATTGATGCGCTCTAGTTATTTTGTTTGTGATTTTACTTCCTTCATGTTCTTTAAACTATATGATCCTATGCAGAGTATAAATCATTGGCCATGGTGATTTATTTTCCTTTTGCAGTGAACCCGATAACCCTGTAGATAGTTGGTAAGCAACTTCCTGCATTACTACTTTATCAGTCACAAATAGAGGTAAGACGTGGACTTTTATATGCACCAAAGAGCCATATGAATGTTCTATTGGGAGGAGTGAACCAATAAACATTGTCTGGTATAATTGCTCTTGCTTTTTCAAACATACACGGTGCTTCAACATCAAATCAAATCTAATATAAAACTGAAACAAAATGTTCAACAATATTTGCATAGACACTTACATAGCTTGTTTCCCAAATAAATTTATAGTATATGTGTACCGACAATATATATTTGGCAAAGGTCCACTTCCACTCCATTCCTCGAAATTCATTTTTTGCACAAATGCCATCCAACAAGTAAGAAGACATATAATACTCTAGTTTCTCACCTTCTAATGTATTATTTGCTCTTCTAACATAATTATCTAATGAAATGGATATGAGATTGGCGCAATTGAAGATAGTCCCTTTGGTGGCACAAGGGTATATCATGTAAACCCATTTCTCCTCGAAGAATTAAGCGTTTTCTTGCCCATAAATTCTATAGCACATAGCCATTAGATACTTATATATTCTCCTGAGCATCTTAGTCCTTAATATATATATATATATATATATTATATATATATATATATATATATATATATATATATATATATATATTTAGGGTTACATATGAATTTACTTGGTTCTTGCCACCATGACTTGAATATTTCTTTGGTGGATTTCTTGAAATGGGCATACCATCTGGAGTTAAGATATTCTAGTGGTTTTGGAATCTTGTAATACATGTGAATGTATGTTGATTGATATGAAGTCAAGGGCACAACTTTAGAGCTATGAACTATCACATTTTCGTAGTCAATATACTGTAGAATCCACTCTATGGTTTTGTTGCAAGGTAGCGCAGGGGCATGGGCACCGAATTTATAAAACCTAGATTTCTTCATGTTGATATAAACATCTATATCTTCTTTGATATCTGGAATATTTTTTTTAATGAATTCCTTGGATATTGCAGGCCATGATATGGATATTGATTTGTCAATGAAGTAATATGTGTCCTTAAGGATTGACACCCAAGATTTAGGGCTATCTACTACTCCTTGATCTAAAATTGGATTAGGTGATTTCTTCCTCTTTTCCAAAATCAAATAAAACAAAAATTAGGACCGTGTCGATGCTTTGCAGGGTAAAAAATGTATCTTGAAACAAGCAGGTTTCCAATATCTCTTCAAGTCATGAATTAGCCTTCATATGTAACTTAACATAATGAACATAAAAATAGATAATCCATGCAGGCATAATGAAGAGCAAGAAAAAAGGTTTGTTGACGAAGTTCACCTCTCCCGGGATACATCTTCAGGCCTATAAACATGACTATACCACTCATATATTCAATATCAAATGAAGTACATAAATTTTGCTGCAGGTAAATGCGTGGCAATTACCCCTACAAGGTAATATTCTCCTACAAAGAACTCTCACAAACATAAGCAACTCAAAGCATCTCCTACAAATATGACATCAACTTAAAAGATCTAAAAACAACATGTGAACCCTTCAATTCCACGTTGAAGCACATAATCAAAACTTCGTGTTAAGAGAATTTAAACTTGAGCTGAACCGTGTTGGTTAAAACTGTTGCAGTAACTTTCTAGAAGTGAGAATACCCGTACAAGGTCTTCTCCATGCCCAAATACCTTCTAGAACTATTTCCAAACCCTGAATGATCCATACACCTTTAGTCTCAAGCCTAAAAAAAACTTGGTATGTGTGCTCAAATAAAAAATTAGAGGTTACCAATGGATTCAAAACATTCAAAAACCCTTAAGTGGCCTCTTTCTGAGCTCAATTTGGATAAAAACTCAAAAATATATGAGATTCCAAGGTCTCCCGTGAATTTCACTGTTAACCATCCTATAAATTCGACCTTTTGTCTATCAATTCTATAGAATAGCCCTGAAAATTGATAATAGATTGACAATTTAGCTACCCGCTGGTGCATTATGTTGGATAATTATTTTATCTTCAGACCCCTTAATCCAAAAAGCACAGCCACATGGGCCACATGGGGTCGAGCGCTGGGCCCTAACACCTGCTCCCATTGGTTAAGCCCCTAAAATTTGGGGATGAGGTCACACAGGGTGCCGGTGTCCAAGGGCTGGGCCAATGTCCCGCCCTACTCATCGGAGCCTCCAATTGTTGGCGCGGGGTCATGTTAAAGGTGATATGACCTTCGGGTTGGCCCCCTTTGTAAACTCCTTCGCCTAGGGCCAAAACTTCGGGCTTGTGGTCACGTCAAGGGCCATATGGCCTAGGCTTTGGCCATACCTTTCGCACCCTCTACTAAGTCCTCCGCTGTGATGGCACTAGTCATGTGGTGGTCTTCAAACAATGGTTGGTCCAATTTTTCCACCCCCCAATTGTTTAATTGTCCGACACATATGCTATGGTCTGATGGTTGTTACCGTGGATGTTGGAACCTTGGTCCGGTGCTAAGCCTGCATCCTTGGCTCCCCCATCTATGGTCCTGTGGACGTGGGGTGACCGGGGCCTAGGGCTTAGTCCCGACCCTATCCTCCAAATACAAATGACATACCATTTAAATATAATCGTGCCTCATTACATATTAAGAACCACCTTGTGGCATGGCAGTAAGGTGTTGTGTTACTGCTCGACTGATCTAATGTTTGATTCTTGTGAGGGAAGTTTATACCATAACATAATTTTTGATACACCATTGGGAGGCCACGTGGTAGCCATCCATTAGCCCACGTGGCTTCTATCCATTGGACCACGAAACCACAACCAACAACCAATCAGATTCGACCATTAACCAGCGAATCAGAGCCTACCATGTGTCATCTTTTGTTTGGCTCGTACCTGTAAGGTCACCCTACTAACTCAACATTACGGTCAGCCTGTTCAACAAGCTTGCTCAAATTTTGTCTATTTGGGAAAACGATCAAAAAGTGATATCAGGAGCATATGATATCGGTTTTAAGCGATTCAATTTTCTTTGGATTCAGATCGGCAAGATATTTGATTTGGCACTCATTTCAAAACTTTCTGGGCACTTTCATTTTTTAGTTTAAACTTGAACACCTAATCACACCTCCCCATCGGGAACTTTTGGACTCTAAAAATTTACTTCCCTAGCCAATATAAAGAGGTTGGAACTAAAAGATACCCAAAAACTCAATCCAAAATGCAAAATTTTCAATTGGTGCCCTTCAAACCCCAATCAAGGCACTTCATTTATCTTCTTCATGAAGACCCGCTGTCTTGTTAAGAATTGAGCCATCATTCTTATCGTTGTTGCAGGAAAAAAATATTGATGAGTGGAATCTTTCTCTCTACTCTCATCTTTACACGACTCCAAAAACACTTCATCTTGAATTTAAACTATTGAAGACAAACTTGACTCCGTCTTGGAATTCAGAAGCAAAATAAACTTGCTTTAACATCTTCAAGTTGAGCTTGTACATAAAAGTACATTGTTGCAAAATTTTCCATGATATGATTCACCTTGCCTACAAGACATAGTCATCTTATATAATATTAAAAACAAAGATTCAATTCACACAAGCTTCAAATCGAATACTTGTATCAGTGAACATATGACAACTTGTAGACAAAAGTCCTTAAACATGTGGACTATAACAAATCAATATATAAATCAATGAAAAAAATCTACTTGTTGAACATAGTGACAATGAATGTTCACTTTAGAAAACTACCTAAACTAGTAATGACAACAAGTATTTACAATAAACTGCTCAAACTTTGCCTCTCCTAGGCTCATGGGTTCCCTTCTTGCATCCTCTTTGTCTTCTAGGTTGCTTAAGAGTGCTCTGAGTCCTATTTGCTACCTCTTGTTTCCCTTGCATTATGTAGCATAATCTCTTTACCTTTCCTTGAACGAAGCTCTGGATGCAACTTCCAACATCGTTCAGTAACATGTCCATTCACCTTGTAATGAGAACAAAAGAACTTCCTTTTGTTTGCTCACATATAAGTTCTCACATGCAAAAGAAAGTCATTATGCCTGGTGCCTAAAATTTGGTTCATTATTTTAACGATTATCATACGTTGCTCACATACAACCATGCAATGGTCAGTCACATCACAAAATGTACAAGGGTACTGATTCCACAAGTATTCAAAATTTCCATGCGTTGGTAAACACTCTTGAGAGTTATACCTATCTCTAGAGATGCAACTTCGACGGTTGTCACAAGGTGGTGACATCTCATGCTAAGATGGTTGATGTACCTCAATCCATTTGGAACATTCCCCAAACTCCCTTCGACCATATCCCAATCCCATATACTTCAGTTTCTCCTCAACCATAATTGGATTGGTAATATCTTGGCCATTTATGCCGAGGCCTCCACCTTCATATCCCATATTGGAAAGAAACTTCATACCTATGCCTTTGGTATGTTGCTCGAACGCTTCAAAAGAGTTTTAATGCATATAAATGGAAGGAGTCGTACTTGAGAGACTAATTACCTCCTTAAATTTGTCATTCATCTTCTTAGCTCTTGACGATGATGACGACGGCCAACTTATAGATGAATTTAGCCACCCACTCTTATCCATTAGAATGTTGTGTGCTTCTTGAAGATGTTTCGAAAATTCACATGCGATATCTTCCACATATGGTCCAAAACCACTATTTGAACCAATTGACCACATACTGGCCTCATTCTAGAGGTTTCTCTTGCTGGTACGGGAGTATAACTTTCTGCAACTTTCTCATCAAGCACTTACTGCAAAACAAAGTGCATGTGTCTATTCTCCTCTTCAGTTATCTCTAACATCCTTCTCAATTCTATGTTCTCCATCTGAAGAGCCAAATTCTACTCCTCTAGCTCTTGAAGAGTCTTTTTGCTGCCCATTCTTGTAAATTGGTCAACTGGTGCTCTGATACCAAATTGATTTGAATTTGGATTAGGTGATTTCTTCCACTTTTCCAAAATCAAATAAAACAAAAATTAGGACCATGTCGACACTTTGCAAGGTTAAAAATGGATCTTGAAACAAACAGGTTTCCAATATCACTTCAAGTCATGAATTATCCTTCATATGTAACTTATGAACATAACATTACATAATCCATGCAGGCATAATTAAGAGCAAGACAAAATGTTTATTGACAGAGTTCACCCCTCCTGGGCTACATCTCTGGGCCTGTCAACATGACTAGACCACTCATATATTCAGTATCAAATGAAGTACATAAAAGTTTGTTGCAGGTAAATATGTGTCTATTACCCCTACAAGATAATGTTCTCCTACAAAGAACTCTCACAAACAACAACAAATCAAAGCATCTCCTACAAAGATGACATACTTCAACTGAAAAGAACTAAAAACAACATGCGAACCCTTCAATTCCACGTTGAAGCACATAATCAAAACTTCATGTTAAGAGAAGTTAAACTCGAGTTGAACCCTGCTAGTTACAATTGTTACAATAGCTTTCTGGAAGTGAGAATCCCCCTACAAGGTCTTCTCCATGCCTAAATACCTTCCAGAATTGCTTCCAAACCCTAATTGATCCATACACCTTTAGTCTCAAACATGAATAATGACATTGTAGATCTGCTCAAATCAGTAATTGGAGGTTAACAATATATTCAAAACATCCAAAAACTGTTAAGTGGCCTCTTTCTGAGCTTAATCTGGATAACAACTAAAAAAGATATGAGCTTCCAAGCTCTCCTATGAATTTCACTATTAACCATCCTACAAATTCGACCTTTTGTCTATCGGTTCTACAAATCTGCCTCGAAAATCGTTAATGGAGTGACAATTTAGCTATCCATTGGTGCATTCTGTTAGATGATTAATTTAGCCTTAGATCCCTTAATATGTAAAACACGACCATATGGGCCACATGGGGCTGAGGGTTAGGCCTTAATGCCACCCCCACTAGTTAAGCCCCTAAAACTTGGGGACGAGGTCACATAGGGTGTCGATGTCCAAGGGACCCATGGGAGCCTCCAGATGTTGGTGTACAGTCACGTTAAAGGTCATATGACCTCGGGCCTGGCCCCCTTTGCAAACTCCTCCGCCTAGTACCCAAACTCTGGTCTTGTGGTCACGTCAAGGGCCGTATGGCCTAGGCTGAGGCCATACCTTTCGCGCCCCTTGCTGAGCCCTCCGCTGAGATGACACTGATCATGTGGTGGTCTTGAAACCATAGGTTGCTCCCATGTTTCCGCCCCCAAATTGTTTAACACTGCAGTATATATGCCGTAGTCTGGTGGTTGTTACTGCAGGTGCTAGAACCTTGGACCAGGGCTAAGCCCAGTCCCTTGGCTCCCCGCCTGTGGTCCTATAGAAGTGGGGTGACAGATGGGTAGGGCTTAGCCCCATCCCCTAAATATAAATGACATACAATTTAAATATTTGTCCCACATTACATATTAAGAACCACCTTGTGGCATGGCAGTAAGGCACTATGTTGTTGCTCGAACGATCTCTTGTTCAATTCTTATGAGGGTAGTTCGACCCATAACATAATTTTTATACACCGTTGGGAGCCCACGTGGCAGCCATCCATTGACCGATGTGGCTTCCATCTATTAGACCATGAAACCATAACTAACAACCAATCATATTTGACCGTTAACCAACGAACCAGATCCTGCCACATGTCAGCTTTTGGTTGGCTCGTACATGTATGGTCACCTTGCTGACTCAACAATACGATTAGCCTAGTCAACAAGCCTGCTCAAATTTTTCCTGTTTTGGAAGACAATTAGAACGCGATATTGGGAGCATATGACATCAGTTTTGAGTGATTCAAGTTGCATTGTATTAAGGTCAGAAAGCTCTTTGATTTGGTGCCAGTTCAAATTTTTCTGGGCACTTTCATTTTTTATCTTAAAATTGATCACCTGATCACTCCTTCAATATTTATTTTTATTGCTTCCATCGTTAGCCCTTTTCTTGTTACTAGAGAAATACTTTTGGTGAATGAAGATACATTATTGCACAAAAGATCTATTGTTCTATGAATGTCAAATATATTCATTGCAGAGAAACAATATTAGTCCAAAAGCCTTATTCTACCTCATATTCTGTTTGTATATTTTGATTGTAAAAACACAATGCATTGGGTGCTTAAGCACAATCACACTTGAAAAAGGTAGGGTTAAAATCTTGTTGCAATCTAGATTTTTTGCGCTAGAAGGATCAATAGAGGATGAGGAGCTAAGATGCGCTATCACACTACCAAAGAGCATGGAAATGTGTAAGGCATAGTCTGCGTTTGCAACAATAAAGGGTTAAGGCTATGACACTTCTGGTGCACTGGCACGATCAAAAGGTGGCTTGATGAAAATGTTTAGCGCGGTCGAAATTTATAGTGCCAAGGGCATATGGGATAAGCTAATGAGTCACACTCATGTGCCAAGCGAGGATAGAGGGTTAGTGTTTGGCGTAGTGAGAGAAATCAATGATAGGGTTTCAAGGCTAAGCATTTTTATTGCACATGTGTGACAAGCCAAGATGTGATTTAGGTATTGGGCACACTCATGCTTCACAGTAATAATCGAAAGGTATTGAGGCTTTTGATAGCATGAGTGCGATACAATGGGAAAGAGAATGAATATTAGGTGAATTCCTTATGAAATTGATTCACCAAGGAACAAGATAAGTTTTGGATCGTGTTAGAGCATTATCAAAGGATATTATGGAATCACATTAGAGGTGAAGAGGGTAGAGATCCAACTATGTGATTGAGAGGGTTTGAATTATGTAACACAAGGATGTGAATTAAAATGAAAACCTTAAGAACACACACACACACATATATATGTCAAGCATCATAGGAATATGAAGAGTCATTCACAAAATGACAAAATTGTATAAACCAAAAGGCGAAATACAAATCACAAATTTAGAGTGTGAGAGGGACGATGCCTACTTGGATTAGGCACGCGACCACGGTCCCACTTCACAAAAATTGGCGAGGCTCTATGGACCAAATTTGCATGGAGCTTCTTGGAGTGCAAAATATATTGAAATGAACCATAAGGTTGAATCCCTTTGATATTTTTATGTACATGTGTTAAGGAATATGAATTGAATACAAGATCGTGCTTTGGGATGCAATAGGGCACATAAAAGTGCGACAAGCTGTCAGTGTTACAACTAGGAAATGCGATTACACTAGTCAAAAAATTGTGCTGAGGCTATAAACTACAATTATGATTTGCTTAGGCAGAACACAACAAGTATTCTGACAAGTAAAGATACTTAGAATATTTTAGAAACTTGTTTCTTTGAGAAATTGATAGGGCTCCAAAATTTGAAGAAGTCAAAAATTTTGGTGGGTTGTTGTAGTAGCTTGAAAACGATGTTGGAAACACTATCCATACATGAAATCCCAACTAGTGTAGGTATCTCAACATAATTAAGTCCAAAGCTTGTATATCTCCTTGCCAGCCTACTCTATCCTCTTCTAGAGGCCTTTGACCCTCCTCTAGGGCTACAACCCCTTGGCCTTAGACTTTTTTTCCTTCTTTATTCTATGGTTAGGGCATCGACCCTGCTTCTTAAACTTGATCAAAACTCTGGCCCTTGATGAACATACTTACTAAGGCACTCTAAAGGTTGCTCTTTAATCAAGGCTCTGATACCATGTTGATTTTTCTACAACAGTGAATAATAGAAACTGATCTTCTAATCTGATAATTACTTTTAAATGATTTTTAGTTAATTTATCTTGTGCCACATACATCATTAAGAAATTATACATAGAAAATATCAACAACAATGCAGTGGAATAGTAAGATAAAAAGGGACAATCATGCACAATAGAGACAACAAATTTTCCCTAGGAAACCCAAACTTAGGAGAAAACCCAACAACTCTTCTTATAGGATAAATTGTTCTTCGACAAGGTTTACAATAAAATTTCTAGAAAATTGTGCCAAAAACCAAGTCCAAACTTCAGTCATTTCATCCTTTTTCCGATCCCACGAGTGCCTTCTATAGAAGAGATATGATTTGAGTGAGTGATCAAATGAAGTGTCACATCATGTGTATATATACAAGTCGAATGGGTTAATTTACCCCAAGGGACACACCCTTTCATGGCGGGGTCAACTGGTCCCTTTTGAGCCTACATGAAACCCAAAAAAAATAAATTTGTTTATTTTAATTTACATATTATTTCTAGGCTGACTTAGGAGGCCTCTTGGAATGCGAGAGTATGCTACACAAAAAATCAATATGGTTGTTATGCACTCAATAACTTGTACAATATCCTAATGTAAACACCTCCAATGAACATTATCTCTAGAAAAACCATTTTGCTTGAATCCTCCTCAAATATTATATGCACATTTGCATCACCCATTTGATTGATAGATATTAGGTTTGTGGCCAAACCTAGAATGTACTACCCTTGTAATGTTCTACTCTAACCATCCTTCAAAATTGGTCGAACTCAAACTTGACCAACTATCTTAGCTATCAAATCATCCTCCAAGTATACTTCTACTTCATCATATTATTTGCAGTCACAAAAGAATTCCCTGTTGGGTGTCATACGATAATATGATCATGAGTCGATTAACCATGCCTCATGATATGATTGTGTAATCGTCAAAGTTGAATACACATGTCCTCTTTCATTAGAAGAATTTCTCTTTTCGATCAACTGCTCATCGGATCCTTTGCTTTTTTCAACAATCTTTGATTTGAAATCTCTTTTATAACGCCTTGATTAACCTCATTTATAACATATTCTTATCGACTTAGAAAAAAACTTAGATGTTTCTTTTAATCTAGATCTTCCTTCATAGAATTTACCTTTACCTCTATTCATGGGTCCATCTATTAATGATAAAGTATATTCAATTGATCCTTCCATATTCCTTTCCCTCATCTCCTATGATAACAACGATGCCACCGCATCATCAAGAGTCAGTGTGGTTATATTACTCCCTACAACCACAACCAAACTATCTCAATAGTCTAGCAAAGAACACAACATATTGATGCATTTTTCATCTTCTGTAATTTATATATCCACACTTAATAACGACTTTATTGCAACACTAAATGCATGGAGGTTTTATATGGTCAAATCAACCTCTCTCATCCTCAAAAGTTAAAGCTTCTTAAGAAGAAATAACTTATTGACCAATGATTTCAACTTGTATAAGTTTCCCAATTTATCCCACAACTTCTTGGTAATGTCTTCCCCTGAGACATTCAATAATACCAAATATGTAAGATAAAGTTGAATCGTACTGCTCACCTTTTTTTTGAGTTTCTCCCAATATTTGTCGACATTCTGGTTGGAGATGTTCAGGGATGTAAAATGATCTATTGTTCTCGAACTATGAAGAAATCATATATTTTAAGCTTCCAAAGCTCAATATTCTAGACATTAAACTTATCAATCATAATTCTTCTACTATCAACCATCCTTCTTTAATTGAAGTTTTGTCTCAAGGCTCATAGTCGAATAGGCTTATTTCTGATCTTGATCAAGAATAATCTTCTCTAAGAGATCCAGGTCAAATATCCTCAACCTTTGACAATAGAGGCACTCCTTTGCATCCAAAATGTGATTTGATGCCAAGTATTGGGATTAAGGGACCTAATTCTTACTACATATGCAGAAAATCCAAATATAGAAATCGTTAAACATCTAAAACAGACTAGAAGCTCAATTTTTTAGAAAATGAAATATGGAAGCTATTAAATCATATTTTTCTTATTCCTTAATAATTGCTTGCGAATCATACTTATCTTCTTGTGTTTATTCATTATATCTTTTCATCAAACACATATCAAGATCAAAATGATAAAGGCAATGAACATAGATATTAGGCTCCAAGCTAGGGCAAAACCCCTCCAAGGGGAGAACCCAAAAAATATCTTCTTTCTTATAGAATATGCTTCAAATGAGACAACAAAGACCCAAACCCTATACCAAGTCCACCTCCCAGCACCAAGTCAGCCCTCCAAAGAGACCTTCCAATTAGGTCAAATTCAAACCAAATCAATCAGAGATAAACCCTTCAAGAACTGAACAAATCTCATAATTTCAGCCCCCCTGCAACAAAATTTTGGATGTGCAATCACTACAAAAATTTCAGCACCTACAACTACTATAGAAGCTTGTACATGTGAGATAAAATGCCTGAAAATTCATCTTCTTTTTTTTGCTATGGTTTTCTCCTTATATCCTTGTCCTTCACTCTTCTTTCTTTGTCCTTTTATTGTATATCGAACTTGTTGATGATGTATGCAAAATGAGGTCAAAGATGTATCTATATATAGCCTTTCTAAGAGGTCGAATAACCCCTCTCTAGGCCAACATGTCTCTGCCAGGGCCAACTTTTATTAGGAAGGTTCCAAGATTTTCTAGACTCAAAAATAAATTATTTTACAAGTTACACTATGCCTAGAAGGGTCTTATAAACATGATGGTGACTCTCTTGACTCATGGCAATAAATCCTATCACCTAGCAAATCCTATAAGCATGAAGACATGTTTTTACCGAGAAGACCATTAATGATGAGCATGAAACCCATGATTTAAAATAATATTTTTTATTTTCTTCTTTTGTCTATTACATAAGATACATATTGAAATGATTACAAGAACAATTATGAAGACCAGAAATAGTAACATTTTTGACACTCCCTCTTAACTAGGGATGGATTCATAATTGTACAACTAGTGCAACATCATTCTCAAACTAAAGAGTTCTTATAAGAAGAGCCATATTGATAAGGAAATTGTAAGCATCAACATTATAACCAATATTGTCTTTGAGGCCTAACTAGACAAGCTTATCTTCATTCAAGAGCATTATGTTGGGAGGCTTTACGTGTGATACCGCATTACCTCTAGAAGGCACATACCCATCTGGTCACAAGGTATGTCCTCTTAGGACTTATTCTTATCTTGGATTCCCAATCCTCAAACAATATCCATCCTCTTCGACCACTCATTTCTTAGATACTTGTCTGATCCTTAAAGAGTGTTGGTCCCTTTCCTTTATTGGATGCTTTATCCTTAAGGAAACTACAAATGCTTATCCAATCCTCCATCATCCTCTCTCCAAGTCATTCACTTAGACTTACAGTTGTTAGTCCTAGTCAAGTGCTTGACACATGAAGAAGAGAATGCACATGTGATGTCCAACATTAATCCCTCTCACCTAGAGAGGATATTTATTACACTAATTTTTTTTCACCATGACTGTCGATTCAAATCTCTCGCCATCCTATGAATGTCTCAAATGAATCCCCTATGAATCTTGAAGTAAAACAATACCAGCAACAAATGGAATTTTGGGTTGCAATGCATAAAAACCATTTTTGAGTATATGCGCAATTTTCCTAGCCATTACATGCGCATTTACAGTTTTTACCATTGTGGCATGTGCAATTTTGTGCACTATCTTCCACTTTAAGCTGTGTAATCCTATTCATGGAAGTAAAATTAAAAAATAAAATTATAGAAGCTTTGATGGAGGAAGCTTATCGAAATTAGAAACCTCGAACTACTACATACTTGTGCCTCATCCCTTGGTTCATGGAACTAACATCCTCCTCTTAAGCATCATATCCCTTGAGAAGAGGAACTTGAAACCTCCTCCTCTTGCCTATAAATTGAGCATAAGACTAAAGGACGAAAAGAGACTTGGATTTGTAAACTTATGCTGTTGATTTGGGGTCTGAAGAGCTTGTCATCAAGGGAAGGAATGAAGACCATTGGAAGATTCTTGTGACAACAAGGCAACCAAGTTGTAAGCTTGTTCTCCTTTAATTTAATACAAAGTAGTTGTTCTTTCCTAATTGCGTCTATTTTAATGTTATTTGTGAGATGCCTTGATCACTCGCATGGTTTATAACTGATTATTGATTCAAATGTATGTTGTATGTTAAGTTAGGGATTTCATTTACCTTTGATTTTATATGTGATTTTCTTTTATCCCCTTGAATGTTTTTGTCTATGCATATCTCTTTTGGAGCATCATGGAGAAGTTGTGGACAGCATTGGGAAAACCTCTAAGGCATTGAGGAAAATATGGTTGTGGAAAGCACTGAAAGGACTTCTACAAGCACATCGCTAATAGGTAAGTGATTCTTCATGTACTACATGTTTCATGTTTAGTTTATAATCTAAGGAAGGGTAGCAATTATTTTGATGTTTGTTACTAGGTTTTGTTGGAAATCTAGGGAGATCCTTCTAATCCGCAAGAAGTTATTTGTCTACATAAAAAATTGGAGGCCATACTGGGGAACGATAGTTCCTTTTCTTGTGTCCCGTTGTGACCATTGACACCTTTATACCCTTTTAAGAATTGAAATTTCTGGTTTGAGACCTTTTTTTTTCTTAAATTTTCATGGACTATGCATTTTATCTTTAGCAACAGAGCACATATTTGCACACTTAGTCCTTATCCCTAGTACGTATGCACACTGAATCAAACTAGTGAACCTCTCTCCTTACTTTAGCTAGAATTCGTCGAAATGAAAATATCAGAATATCATGTTCGATTTCATTAAAGTTTTGAGTCAGGTCATAACACCATCAGTTTCACTTCCATTTACCCATTGAGTAAGTAACAACTTAAAAAAAACAACGTTAATAAAATCAATTAGAATTTTTATTATTTTAGGGCTCTTTCCACCTATATTAGATCAGGTTGTAGGGATTTGGAATAGGGAAGAGAGTTAACTTTCCAAATCTACAAACAAACACTAGAATATTGTAATAGGGAGTAAATCCACTTATTACATTTTTTCTCTGGGAAGCTCCTCTAACAATGAGTTAAAGCATGAGATCATATCGGACCGAGTGAAGTGATCAACCCCACTTCATTGGTTACGATAAATTAATTTACACGTATTACAAATAATGTTGAAAGGTGCTTGGGAGTCACTTGAAGGTAAACCTCAGATTGACTATATTGAGGAACTTTCAAGGGGATTGAGATTTGTTACTATGCCCTTGCATGTACGTCTGATCTGCGACTGTCCCCCTAGGTTAAATTATTGTAAGTGGTAACCTTAGAGACCATAATATTAGGGTTATTACCCAAGTTGATGACGGAAGGGAAGTATCTATTTTACTTGGAACATAAGTTGGCTAGACTCACTTGGACCTTTTTGGAGGGTATTATTCACTCAAGATGGCATAAGTGAAGTTACTTGCACCAGATCATGCTCATTAAGCAAGTTGTCAGTGTAACTGGTTCCACTTGCTCTAAATTTATTCACTTTTCACATTGATCTCTCTGACGTTGGATGTCATCACCAACTAGTGATTTCGTTGTGAAAAGTTTGTTTGCGTGGTTTGACTCCTTAGATTTACTAGCGTCTGTTATTTGCTTATTTTTACTTTTTACAGACTTTAGGTGTGGATTGTGAATATTATTTAAATTCTTAATAAAATTTAGTTGAGTTGAATCTAGTGGAAAAAGTTCCAAAATTTACCAACCAAGGAAGCCCTCTTAACAAGAATCCTATTCCTTTTCCTTGTTTTGTAAATGTTGGTCCTCCTTATATGGCTAGTGATGCAAGAGAATTTAGCTCAATAATATCATTGTATCTTAGTAAATATAGGGGGTCTTGTGTTTTCAAGGAAGTTGGTTTCCTATGTTTTGAATTAATGTAGTTATTAGGGTTTTTAGTGATTTTAATGAGAGAAACTAGAATAGGGATTTAATTGAGTATAGTGAGGCATATTAGTAAATATTCTTGAATTTAGGAGAACATGAGAGAATCAGAATAGTTGAGAGATTGAGAGATTTGAGAATTAATTGTAGATCTTAGATTAGGAGTTAGCTCATGATTTTGTGGATTAGAGAGGATCCTTAGAGATAGGAAGAGATTTTAGGATTTTGTTGAGAAGATTATGGATCTAAACCAGGAATTGGTTGTGGAATCCTTTTATATAAATGTAACCTTAAAAGGCATAGTCAGGGGTTAGCTAGTTAGTCAAGTAAAGTTAGTAGTTAGAGGTTTGATTGTAAGCCTACAGGCAGATTGTGAAATGGAGGCCACTGATATTGGAAATCAGGTCTGAGAGAAGAAACTGTGTAAATACATGTTTATTAATACAAACAACTCAATTATGAGTTTATGTGTGTGTATGGAGTACTGTGTGTGAACTAGCGTAAGTTCTATGTAACAAAAGTTGCATGTGCAGAATCAGAGGTGAAATATAGAGAAGAGTAACAAAGAGGTGTTAAGGCTTTGTACACACCAATAGTACAGGAGGAAGCCTTTAATGTATAAGTGAAGGTTGAGGAAGCATAAAGGCGCAAGTGGAGCTAAGCTCAGGAGGAAGTTGTGATGCAGAATAGCTAAAGACCAAAACCCTGAAGAAAGCGAAACCACAAAAAAACATTGAAGGAACGACATAAAAACAAAGTAAAGAGAAGGACGAAGGAAGTGAGGTAACGATGCATAGGAGTTGTTGGATCTATAGATCAATGAACGAGGCTGAAGGCGATAGACAACCAGATTTAGTCGTACAACATAAGTAAAAGAAATGAACAACTAAGATTCAATCCAAATACTTGCAGAAGGTGAAAGGCGGGAATCGATCTGGACTGTCAGATCGACAGATCTGGTTGATAGACGGTGATTATTAATCGCAGCAGGGTAGAGAGTAAGGGATGCCTTGATCACAGTTGAAGGCCCGCGATTGTTCTTAGCCGTCGATTGCAAATTCAGATGCTTACCTCATAGTCAACTACGGGGGTTGAGAGCTTGATAACCCGCATGCTATTTGAAGGGCCGGAAACTGTAGGATTTGATGACCTCCATCATCCAATGGATATCGAGCCATAAAGAGATCAGACTTTAACTTCAAGGGCGGACCTGAACATTTATAGATTAACGTTCTATAATCCTTATCGGCTCTGTAAGGCCAGTTAAACATCGTGCAAGTGGTCTGTGCAATATCATTGTGGACCGTCAGAACAAATGGGTTTTGATCTACGGTGCATGATCACTGAGTAGCTCTTTTGATCGGGGAAGACATCAACTGTCAGATTAAAAGTAAGATCAACGGTGGAGATTGAAGGGATAAGATATGTGGAGAGTGGACTGGAGAAGGTTATAAGCATGATTTTATTTCATTTGGAGTCCGGTTGTGTTATGGCATATCGCATGCGAGAGGAGGAGTCTTAGTAATGCGATGGAGTCACAGGTTGGTGTGGTGCGAGATTGTGATAGACGTTGATCTGGTGGATGAAATCAATGGTGGAAAGGGTAATCGCATATCACAAATCGGGAGTTCTGAATGCACATTCTATTGATTCCCTTGAACTCCACGATTGCGATATATGATGAGTTGACATGTAGGGTGGGGTTTGGTTAATATGCGCTGTTATAGAATTAACCACAGTTGTTATAAAGGTTGAAGGGTGAGTTATAAGGTTTTGTGGACAAGGATTACCAAAGGGTTAGACTGGGGTTAGTTATTAACTCGTTCCGCATGAGACCAATTAAGGGGCCTTAAACCTTAAGTAATGAAGGTTTGACTAGGTAGGTCGTTGAAATTCTTGGGATAGATGCGATTATGCATTTTATACGCACGCTGTGCGTATTGCAGGTTTTTTCTGCGTCATTTTGGTATCAAAGTAGAACTGTAGCTGAAACATTTAATATTATAGCACAAAGGAATTCTACGTGAAAATTTCTTTAAAAAGAATTTATAACAGAGTTATGTTTTGAAGGTGTGTATATAGGTGAATGGTGATGAAAGCAGGCAAGAGGAGATCAGATTCTATATCACTTGTTATAGCTTTGGTACCACTTGTTATAGATCTGATCTGAAAATATATGATAATAGAAATAAACCAAAGAAATAACAAGATCTAAATATAGGTAGAATTTCTTCTTTATTGATCAAACCCTTAAGGTAGGGCAACACCATACATTCACTCCTTAATGAAGGAGAACACTCCACAAGCCATATGCTTGTTCATACAATAATACTTGACATCCATCAACGGGGAGTCTCTAGCCTCTATATAGGTCTCATACATACAATACCATGGGTCATTACCATGGTTCCCTCAATACCATTGTTACACAGTAATTTGTCACCATTGGTCACCGTCCCTGTTACCCCTACTTTCGTACATTGGAGGATACATTCTGGGACCTGTGAGCAGTGACATAGCCTAAAAACACTTGCATTATGTTCCCCTGAGTATGTACTTCATGTTCCGTGAAGACACCTTCTGCAAATTATCCCTGAAAAGTGACATTTTTCCATTGGCGTAGGTACACACTGTCTTATCCACGCCAATCACTGAGATCCTCAAAAAGGGGCACGCCCATTGGTGCTCTGTCCTAGAACAACACTCGCGCCAACTAAGTTTGGTAATGATTTTTGGCAAACGCGCACCCATATGTTTTTTCCTTTCAGATCATGAAGTCGGTTTGAGGGAAAAATCCATCTGATAGAGGTCGAGAGTCATCATCTATCCTTGACATCTATCCTCAGTAGCTTTTCAGAGATAATGTCGATCCACAATGGGCGTCCTGGTGCATTGAATCTTCCTCCCTTCTCCATTTATAAAAGTTTGTCCTCATGCATTAAACAGGCTAGTTCTGGAGTAATGCTAGTTGTGATTATGCTTGTTTGGAGTGATAGTAAGAGTCTTGAAGAATAGGGAGGTTATGCTGCCGGAATCCTGAGAGAGAGAAGGTCTATTGCAAGGCATACATAGCTGTTCGCCCAGCCAGAGAATAGGTTCAACGTCAGAACCTTGGTTGTATCTTTCTCTACCTATTATTCATTAATAAACGACTGCTGTTATGGTTCCAATCTCATTGCCTATTATGATGTTTGATTTATTTCCTTTCTGACTGAAATATAGTTGTACTTTGGTGGATTTTATGCTTGTAGTTGTCTCGGTCTTTGCATGTGTAGGTGTCTGTTCGCGAGGATCGCTAGGATTGTGACCTGCTGAAGCAAGGGAGCCGGAGGGTCAACTCTACTTCGACATTTGCGTTGGATCCCAGGTTGGTCTTCGTAATCCACCTTTTAGTATACAACTAGGAACTTGCATAGCAACATGAATTGATTGTTGCTAGACCCATTTTGGGCTAGTGGGATCACCTCTGTCCGCAGAGGGGATTTACCTGTTCAACAATTTGGCGACTCCACTGGGGAGTTTAGCTTGTTGTTTGATTTGTAAACTTTAGATGGAGCCTGGAGCATGGCCAGATAGCCTTCGAAACACTATTGCTTTGCGTTAGTGAAGTAGATCAAAGCCACTTCAGTCAATCTCCGGTTTGGTTTACGGACTGAACAATTTGGAGTTTGTCTTGCATGTTAGTTTTCTCTTGCTTGCTTGAGTTAATGAGCTTTCTGGGTCAGTTTTAAAATTGTTATTTGCTGTTTGATCCTTCTGAGCACTGTTGGCCCGACCCTGGTTTGTTTCGTTTACTTTTTGGGTCAGCAAACGCGGTTGGCGCGTTTTTTCCTTTGACAGTCGCGCCAGTTGGCGCATGTTGCATAACAGGAACTCGCACCAATTCCTGAATAGCGCAAGTTGCAGATTCACAGTCGCGCCAACTCTGTGAATTTTACCAGTTTGTTAGTTGAAAGCTCCTTAAACTCAAATTTTTGTTTTTCTATATCTTTTGCAGCTTCTAGAAGTGTGTTAGACCTTTGTGTGACTGGTTATTACTTTTATCCTTCAGTTGTTTGCTTATTTCTATGGATTTTGTATCATAGCCCTAGAACACCTAGTGGCTTTGCATGTCGAGCCTTCTGTGGGAAGTTGTGGTTTGATAATCCAGTCAACTTTTTGGTTGTTTTCCGCACTCATCTAGTGGTTGTGAAAGTTTGGTATTCTCTGCTTCGAGTGATTCACTTCTAGCTTGTTTGGATTTTGCTTGACTTCATCTGAACTTAGATCACATGGTTCATTGAAA
>APFE030426359.1:1304-12007 GCA_000404065.3 Pinus taeda | reverse complement strand
AAACTCTCTAAACATGAAAAGACGCTGAGTTCTTCCTTTGTCAGACTCGTTAAAACCTGATGACATCAGATTTTGTCGAAATGACGCACCACAAGCATATGCTATCCCCATCAAGCTTGTTAAAAATAATTGGGGTACTCGCCAGAAATGGTGGGGGAAAAGAAAATTTTGGGAACCATAATTATTGTCATGTCAGAAGTATGTCGCTTTTGAACATGGCACTTCTCTGCTTTCGTGTCGAGGTGGGGATATCTCATCTCATTTTTCACTTCCGTGGGTTTGGGTAATCCTATTTAACCTCTCATCTGTCATTGCCTCGTCATCATGACCTCTAATCCATCGATGTCAAATACTGCCAATTCCACTGTCATGCCGCCAATATGTTCAAGAGAAGTTGACCTCTGAAAAGAAACAACCTCTCTCTGATATTTCACACAAAACATATTGTCTCTTCCCGTCTCGTGTCGATGATGTGGGAAACATTATGGCCCACCTTCGATGAAGATCACTTCCTGTCGACTTCAGCTCATTATCCAGGAAAGTGACCTAGAGACTCCCTTCCGGTACCTTGGAGCCTGCATGCCTCAATGGCAGGTTCTTTGTGTTCGACGCGAGGTTTTCATCATCGGCCTCCGATCGGATGACTCTACGGGTGTTCGACACTGGCTCATTTATTCACACGCCGTGGATTTTACCTATAGTACCTTGAGGACCATCGTCATTAATGGTGGCCCCTCTCGCGTCTGTTAATAGCTTTCATCATTGGCTAGTAATCAGACGATGTTCAAGCATGTTCGACTTCGACTCCTGTATTCACATGTTTGGACTTGTACTTTGTTCGGGTTTAGATGGAGTGCAAGACCCTGGTTCTAGTCTGTTGCGGACCAGGTTGCAATTTTGTGGATCATTATTACATGACTCATTGATGGATGGCTGCGCCCATACCTGATGTCTTTTGGATGGCTGCGCCCATGCCTAGACTACATGTAATCGAAATATCAGTTGTATCTACATGCAGATTCTCGGCGGCCGCTATATGTGTTCTTGTAAATCATTTCACCCCTCTCTCTCTCTCGGGCCTCATGCTTTAGGGGGCATCTCTTACACAGTAATTTGTCACCATTGGTCACCGTCCCTGTTACCCCTGTTTTCGTACATTGGAGGATACATTTCGGGACCTGTGAGCAGTGACATAGCCTAAAAACACTTGCATTATGTTCCCCTGAGTATGTACTTCATGTTCCCTGAAGACACCTTCTGCAAATTATCCTTGAAAAGTTCCCTTTTTCCATTGGCGCAGTTACACAGTGTCTTATTCGCGCCAATCACTGAGATCCTCAAAAAGGGGCGCGCCCATTGGCGCTCTGTCCTAGAACAACACTCGCGCCAACTAAGTTTGGTAATGATTTTTGGCAAATGCGCACCCATATGTTTTTTCCTTTCAGATCATGAAGTCGGTTGAGGGAAAAAATCCATCTGATAGAGGTCGAGAGTCATCATATATCCTTGACATCTATCCTCAGTAGCTTTTCGGAGATAATGTCGATCCACAATGGGCGTACTGGTGCATTGAATCTTCCTCCCTTCTCCATTTATAAAAGTCTGTCCTCATGCATTAAACAGGCTAGTTCTGGAGTAACGCTAGTTGTGATTATGCTTGTCTGGAGTGATAGTAAGAGTCTTGAAGCATAGGGAGGTTATGCTGCTGGAATCCTGAGAGAGAGAAGGTCTATTGCAAGGCATACATAACTGTTCGCCCAGCCAGAGAATAGGTTCAACGTCAGAACCTTGGTTGTATCTTTCTCTGCCTATTATTCATTATTTAACGACTGCTATTATGGTTCCAATCTCATTGCCTATTATGATGTTTGATTTATTTCCTTTCTGACTGAAATATAGTTGTACTTTGGTGGATTTTATGCTTGTAGTTGTCTCGGTCTTTGCATGTGCAGGTGTCTGTTCGCGAGGATCGCTAGGATTGTGACCTGCTGAAGCAAGGGAGCCGGAGGGTCAACTCTACTTCGACATTTGCGTTGGATTCCAGGTTGGTCTTCGTAATCTACCTTTTAGTATACAACTAGGAACTTGCATAGCAGCGTGAATTGATTGTTGCTAGACCCATTTTGGGCTAGTGGGATCGCCTCTGTCCGCAGAGGGGATTTACCTGTTCAACAACCATCTATCAAATACATGGGCTCATTACATTATTGCTAACTACTTGTGGTCCCTTACATGATACGGGTTAACCACCTTATTTATTACTATGGCCCATCCCATTATTACATTATTCCCTTGGGTACCTCCTTTTGTACCCCATATTATCCCCCCTAGGTATACTGCATTCCACCCCCCTTAACATGTTTTGTCCTCGAAACATGGGAAGAACACAAATAATAAGATCTACTCAAAAGAGTAGTCCACTGGTACCATGCACGTGCATCTAGCCATCCAAGAGAAAGGTGAATCCTTGATCTAGTTGGTGCCTCCCTTGCTTGAGATGGAAGTTGACCCTAGCGGCTCTTTTGTGCTGATGTGTAGTAGGTGGATCGTCACCCCTCTCTATCTGTCATGCAGGGGTTGTCCTTGTGGCTAATTCATTGCCATCTTGTTGGTTGTTTTCTTGCGGGGTGATGTGGGTGGTGATATGCTAAAGTTTTAACCAACGGTGTCTTTTTATTTAATTCACCACCTAATGGAGCCTAATTGGTAGCTAGTACATGTTGTGGTGCCTGCTATTGTTTCTTATCCTCCAATATTACTTCAACCACTGAGTCCTCATCTGATGTATCAGTACCTGTAATATTTTCTGTTTCAGCCTCCTTGGATTCTCCCTGTTTTTCTTGTAACTGGTTTGATGTTTGTGATTAGTTGTCAACCATCAAGGGCTTATCATCTGATGTGTCAGTCCTGATCTGAAAATGGAGCTCTTAGGCTTCTTGGCTAACTTACAAGAACCCCTCCCACTTCCAAAGCTTCTAATTTTCCCAAGTCTATTTGATCAACCAATATGGAAATAAGAAATGCTTGAAAATATGGGTGTATTCTTGTATTTGTTTTCAGTTGATTATTTACTTTAAAATCTGTCATTTATGCAGATATGAGAAGGTACTTAAACTCTCATATATAAATGCATATAACATTAGTTAAAGTAGCAGTAGAAACAAACACATAAGATGACAATATAATATGGAGCTCACCCTGATATCTTGGCCTACGTCTCCTTGAGCTCTAATCAACTCAATTAGGCTCTCTGTGATTATGGCAATAGTTCTTTTACAAGTGCCTACACTTAAGTCCAATGCTTTATACATGAACATTGGGCTCAGAACACCATCTTATCCCTTGGCTCTTGGAGCTCTTCGACTTCCCAGCTCTGGCTCTTGGCTCTGGTTCTGGCTCTCAGCTCTCGCTTCTAGCGCTTACTTTGGCTCTTGGCTCTGGCTGCAGCTCGCGACTCTCTACTCTGGCTTTTCTAAGCTCTTTTGCTTGGCCTTTCCATGCCTCTGTGAATCGCTCAACCTCCAAGCAACTCCAACAACATTATGCTGCTGCCAATTGAGCTCTCTGGATTTTCACTCAACCTCTGAGTGACTCCCTAGACTCTCTGCGCATTCAACGTCTTTTTTTTTTCTCACTGTTCACCCTCCAACCTCTGGTGGCTCTGCCTATTACAGTGAGCTCGACTCTGGCTTTTCCGCTTCCAAGTCTGCTCTACTATTTCTTAGGTTGCTCTCCTTTTCTCTCCCTTTTACTCTCTGTCTATTCGTGGCTTAACGCCAATCCATCTCATGACTGTTTGCTTCCTCTCCCGGCTCTTCGGATCGCCTGCCTCTGTCCTCTGGAGTTCCCTGCTCTGCGTCATCATCACTATAATGCTTCACAGAGAGGTGGCCACTTGTCTCCTTACGAGCTGAGCCAACTCTTCCTCAAACGGTTCATTACTTCGGTTACTCTGTGAAATGATTCATCCGCCAACTCAGCAGTCCAATCAGACTTCAACCTTTATGCGCTAAAGCTTATTTTCTTCGTCGAATCTAGTTTCCCATCGGGCGCAATCTCTGTCGTTAGATATGGGGCCTCCAAATCCTACGGTTATCGCTCTTATCGCGCGGATGACTTGCTCGAACGTTAGCCTGCGATGAGAGCAGATTTTCTCTCTTATCCGCTAGACACGCGTAAATCATTGTATGGCATTGATGGGTCCTTTGCCAAACTTGCTTACTGCCCGAAATGCCTTCGATATTCCACCGGTTTTGGAGCGTAGGACCAGCCTTTGTTTTTAGCGCTTTTCCCACAGTTTCTTGGCTTCCTTGTGACTGAGTGTTTGGGGCTTTTCCATTTCGAGGGGTTTTGCCAAAAATAGCCTCCGTTTTTTTGTCTAAGCCTCTTAACTGCCATTTTTCGCCATGCATAGTCCCCATGGACCAACGGTTAATGCGATTTGACCGAGGGTCCTCGTTGCTCTCTTCTGGCTGCAAATTGTTGTTATTCAGAGGTTATTTCTGATAGGCTTCAACATCCATAAGACTTTAAACTTTGGTATGAGCTTTTACAGAGTTCAGGTACTTTAAGGGAGTTTAAGCATCTAGATTCGGATCACGCCTTCCCACTAAAAGAAATTTTGGTCCACCAAAATACTGATATACTGATCTGGAAGTAAATGAGAGTAACAACACCCTCTTCCTTCAACCTCCCTATAGTTTCCTTTACATAGTGCCTCTCAATCACAATCTCTAACCACTTCCCTTCTTGGATGGGTTGGTCGTCTCGGGAAGAACTGGTTTCCTCCTTGACTTCATGCAAAACCTTTGTTGTGAAGTTTATGGAAGGTAGTTTGAACTTCTTTGCCTTGATCCTTGATCCAAGGTGGCTCAAACAAATGTGAAGTACATCTGCTCCACAAAACTTTCATTTGTACCTATTTGAAAAGCTGCCAACAACAACTGTTAACAACAACAGGCATACAGACAACAACTGCATGGGCTAACTCCTGCTTCAACAAAGAAACATATTTCACATCTTGTGAACCCTTCCATGTCTTATATTCGCATACAAATGATTAGCCAATAAAACATGCCTTTACAAAAAATGACCCTTCAAGTCAAGCATGTAGGAAAAATACCTTTAGGACTCTTTTCCAAAAGATGAAACACTTCATCATTATCTCCATTTTGGAGACCAAATTAACTTCTCCCAAGCCAACATTACATGCATCTCATGCTCATACATGCATTCCATCTTTCAACTTTCACTAAGTACACAGTACTTTCGAAGCTGAAATGAACATACTGTTGCAACAATAAAGTGAGTTTCCTACTCAACCTCTTTCTATTTACCATTTGGTAAGATCGTGCAACTTGCATTTATTCCACAAAGAAATGCAAAAAGATGCATCATTAGACATGCAACCTTAATTGGATAAGAATTCTAACCATTTCTTACCAATCCATTTCAAAGGTCCCTCCTTCGTTTGCATATCAACATCAATATGTGAATCATCCTGAAACACATCAATCATGGAATCTTTATTTCCATCTCTGCCATTTTCTTTTTCCACCTTCTCCTTCAGCTTTGGTGGAAGCAGTGCTGGATTAAAAGTCCAAAACCTTTCAACAAGATGCCCTTGCTTATGGCAGTAAGTGTAACAGACGTGCATCCTTTTGATAGCATGATTTGCCTTGTTCTGTGGACCTTTGGTTGCTTGCTTCTTTTCCTTCAAAAGTTTCTTGTATGTGGCCATCCTCTTCCAACATCTAGAAACATAATGATTATCCAAACCACAAAAGGAACATGAAATTATTTTTCCGTGCTTTACAAAATCAAAAGGAATGTTTTTAGAACCAGATTTATACTTGCCTCTTTCACCTTTATTGCCTTCAGGAGGAGGTGAGACAAATGAAGAAGTAGCTCCCTTTGAAACACTATCACTTTCTTCAAGGTTTTCAGAGTTTCCACAACCTTCTGGTTCAAGTATGTGCTTCTGAACACCTGCATCATGCGAATGATGTTTCGAGCTATTGCATTCCTCCTGAATACAATCCTCACACTTTTCAGGTAGAAGACCTGCAATGAAACTCCTTTTTGGAACTGATTCAATGGCCTTCATGGCAGCTTTGGAACTCTCTCCGTAAGAATGTCCATAGCCAAGACCGAAATACTTAGGCCTTTCCTCAATGATTATTGGCTCAACAATACCTTGTGCATGTTTTCCTTATCCTTTTCCTTCGTAGCCCATCTTGGACATTAGCTTGGAACCTATGCCTCTAGTATGTTTTTCAAAAGAACCAATATAAGCATTCTTAGAAGAATTTGAGGACAAACAGGAATGGCTTACCTCTTCTTCAAGATGATATTTGGCCAAGGTTTCTTTTGCAACAAAGAGTTGTGACTCCAACTCATGCATCCTTTTCAGGTTCATACTTGCAATATGGAGTTGCCTCTCCATTTCCTGCAATTTGTTAGAAAGCATCTGCTTCTCTTCCTCCACAGAATTCAACTGCTCTCTAAGTATGTTGCTCTTCCTTCCATCCTCATACATTTCTCTCACCATATCCATCATGGTGGACAAGTCTTGCTTCATGTCTCCATTAAAGGAACTTCGGGAGCAAGAAGAATTTGAGAACTCACTTGTAGAAGTTGTCATTGTAAAAGAACTTCAAACAAGATTATTAAAGAGCTTATTCAGAAACCTTTTGCAACAAGCCTCTTGTGCTTCAAGGATTGCCTTGAGGTCCTTTGGGATAGAAGAATGCCTTCAGCTCCTCTTCCTTCTTGTCCTTCCTAGACTGAGCTATCAATAGCTTTCCGTTCATCTCTGCAACCTCAAACAATAGTCAGTCTGCAACCAAGCATATAATCGATGAGGCACTCAATCCTTGATTGTCCAAACACCTTTCAGACGAGCAATCTTTGCCCTGTCAATCAAGAATTTTTATATAACCTCCCTTGAAGGTGGGGTTAATCAATCTCAAGCTCTGATACCACCTGATCTGAAAATGGGGCTCTTAGGCTTGTTGGCTAACTTACAAGAATCTCTCCCACTTCCAAAGCTTCTAATTTTCCCAAGTCTATTTGATCAACCAATGCGGAAATAAGAAATTCTTGAAAATATGGGTGTATGCTTGTATTTGTTTTCGGTTGATTATTTACTTTAAAATATGTCATTTGTGCTTATATGAGAAGGTACTTTAAACTTATATATATATATATAAAACAATAGTTAAAGCAACAATAGAAACAAACACATAAGATGACAATATAATATGGAGTTCACCCTGGTATCTTGGCCTACATCTCCTTGAGCTCTAATCAACTCGATTAGGCTCTCTGGGATTATGGAAATGGTTCTTTTACAAGTGCCTACATTTAACTCCAATGTTTTATACATGAACATTGGGCTCAGAACACCATCTTATCCCTTGGCTCTTGGAGCTCTTCGACTTCCCAGCTCTGGCTCTTGGCTTTAGCTTTGGCTCTTGCTTTGGCTACGGCTCTAACTCTAGCTCTTGTTCTATGGCTCAGGCTCTGGTTTTGGCTCTCAGCTCTCGCTTCTGGCGCTCACTCTGGCTCTTGGCTCTGGTTGCGGCTCACGGCTTTCTGCTCTAGCTTTTCTAAGCTCTTTCGGTTGGCCTTTCCATGCCTTTGTGAATCGCTCGACCTCCAAAAAACTCCAACAACATTATGCTACTGCCAATTGAGCTCTCTGGCTTTTCACTCGACCTCCGAGTGACTCCCTAGACTCTACCTACTACAGTGAGCTTGGCTCTTGTTTTTTTCACTTCTAGGTATGCTCTACTGCTTCTTAGGCTGCTCTCTTTTTCTCTCCCTTTTACTCTCTGTCTGTTCGTGGCTTAACGCCAATCCATCTCATGACTGTTCACTTCCTCTCCTGGCTCTTCGGATCACCTGCATTTGTCTGTTGGAATTCCATGCTCTGTGTCATCATCATTGTAACGCTTCACAGAGAGGTGGCCACTTGTCTCCTTACAAGCTGAGCCAACTCTTCCTCAAACGGTTCGTTACTTCAGTTACTCTATGAAATGATTCATTTGCCAACTCAACGGTCTAATTAGACTTCAACCTTTATGTGCCAAAGCTTATTTTCTCCATCGAATCCAGTTTCCGATTGGGCACAATCTCCACCGTTAGATCTGGGGCCTCTAGATCCTACTGTTATCGCTCTTATCATGTGGATGAATTGCTCAGACGTTAGCCCGCTATGAGAGCGGCTTTTCTCTCTCATCCGCCGGACACGCGTCAATCACTGTATGGCATTGTTGGGTCCTCTGACAAACCCACTTACTGCCCGAAACGCCTCCGATATTCCACCAGTTTTAGAGCGTGGGACCCGCCTTTGGTTTTAGCAATTTTCCCACGGTTTCTTAGCTTTCCTTGTGACTGAGCGTTCGGGGCTTTTCCATTTCGAGGGGTTTTGCCCAGCGATGCACATCAGAAACAGCCTTCATTTTCTGGTCTGAGCCTCCTAACTACCATTTTTGCACCAAGCACAATCCCCATGGGTCAACAGTCAATGCGCTTTGACCGAAGGTCCTTGTTGCTCTGTGTTGGTTGCAAATTGTCATTGTTCAGTGGTTATTTCTGATAGGATTCGACATCCACAAGACTTTAAACTTCGGTATGAGCTTTATAGAGTTCAGGTAGCTTTAAGAGAGTTTAAGGATCCAGATTCGAATCAAGTCCCTAGAACATCTTCTGCTTCAACCTCCTTGGACTCTACCTGTTTATTGATGGAAAGATCCTGTAATGTAATTTTCTTCTTTTTATACCAGAGTTTTAGGAATTTCTTCTGCACATTAATATTGATAGTACCCACCGATTCCATCCAAGGGTATCCCAAAACAACATACACATTAGGCATATCTGAAGCATAAAAATCAGAATGCAATACGTACTTGTCCATAGAAATTTTCAAATCTTTATAAACTTGCACCTCCTTATTATTAACCTGTGTGTGCTCCATTTGTTTTGGTGGAACTTGCATTTTTTTTGCCAAATTAACATTTATAAGATTTTGCTTGCAACTAGGATTTATAGACACAATGATCTTCTCCTTTTGAATCAATCCATGAACCTGCGATAAGGATATACCAGTAAGAAATAACCCCACATGTTTCTCTTTATCTTATTTTCTGGCATGAGACCATCTGTCTAAAAGTAATTTTTCAAATTCTTCATTGGGCAGGTTGGAACACTTCGTCTTATTAAGTAATTCCCACCATGTGGCCGCCTAATCTTCAAAATTAGTCACTACCCAAAATCTCCAATGATGTTCCCATATTGACTCTTTTGCTTCTATGTATTCTTCAATAGTAGGACCATTATCTTTTCCTGTAAAACTTAGAACTGCCATGAAGACTCAAGAGGGTTTGGAAAAAAATTCACTTACTTGGCGAAAATTTGAAATTGTCACAATTTAGTCAATATTGCTCATAATCCCTATTATGACCTGTTTTCTGAAATGGAACAACCATTCTACATCTGCTCATGTGATAGAAATCCCGATCTAGGCACTGGAATTTCAAATTTGCGCTGCACTTGTCCTGCCGTCACAAAAACTGTTTGAAAAAAGCGCTGATTTTAAATCAACGATATCTCCCTCCTCCGGACTCCGATTCGACTGATTTTCTTTTTAGAACTTGGGTATTTTTTCACTAGAAATCCAGATATGCAATTAGATTCTACATATTTTTCACGAGAACTTACATATCTAGTCCACAAACTCGCCGCCCCGAAAAATGTCTACAATCCAACTGATTTTTAAGTCAATAATATTTCCCTCATCCGGACTCCGATTCGGCCAAATTTATTTATTTATTTTTAATTGGGTATTTTTTCACCAACAACTCATATCTGCAATTTTATTCTGTAGATTTTGCGCTAGAACGTATAGATTTGATCTGCAACTCACTGCCCCAAAAAATTCCTGCAAAAAAAAAAAAAATTATCCACTTTTCCCAAGAAAGTGCTCTGATACCACTTGTTATAGATCTGATATGAAAATATAAAACAATACAAATATACCCAAGAAATAACAAGATCTGAATATAGATATAAATGCTTCACTTTGTTAATCAAAACCCTTAAGGTAGGGAAACACCATACATTCACTCCTTAAGGAAGGAGAACACTCCACAAACCATATGTCTGTTCATACAATAGTCCTTGACATCTCTCAATGGGGAGTCTCTAGCCTCTATATAGACCTCATACATACAATACCATGGGTCATTACCATGGTTCCCTCAATACCATCTATCTAATACCATGGGCTTATTACAGTATTGCTAACTACTTGTGGTCCCTTAATTGATACGGGTTAGCCACCTTATTTATTACTATGGCCCATTGTAGGTTTTAACCCTGTACATAAATTACCTGCATACGAATTCTAAATCACAGGAAAAATAAAAATGCGAGAGCATAACACATAAAACACATATACACAGAGATTTCCCACTGGATCCTAAAATGAAGACTACTAGCTTGATTTTTCATTATGTTCCTTTCAATGTTGCAATACATATTTATACATGGCGAAGCATCAAATACCATGGACCGAAAACCATTGTGTCCAATACCATGGACTGAAAACCATCGCATCCAAAAAACATGTGCAAAAATCATGCACAAAACCATAGGTGGGTCCGCCCAACCTAACATAGGGTCCAAAACCAAAATTTTCC
>APFE030426357.1:23311-40064 GCA_000404065.3 Pinus taeda | reverse complement strand
TCACTAAAACATTCTTAATAAATCTATAATATCTCATTTATTTGTTAAAACTGTTTAATTCATTAATAACTACAAAATAACAAAGAAATCAATTTATAGATTATCATTATTTTATATATCATAGGTTAGTTATTTCTTTCCTAAACTAAAAACTTTTTTATTGTTATCTAAAAATTACAAAAAAGAATTTTTAACATTAAGTCATTGCTTATAGGAATAGGATAATTTTCCAAACAGAAAAGAAATTATCCAATTTTATATGGAATTTCCTCCGAAATTTTTTATATGGAAATTATCATAATTAAGAAAGAAGACACGCAATTGACGGGCTACTCAAATGCATGCTCGAAAATGAAGTTGAATATGCTGACTTCCAGAGAGTTGTTAAGCTAGACACCCAATTGTGAGCGGCTACCAAAATGTGTGCTAGTAAATGGACTCGAATATCTGGACTTTTAAAACTTCTAGTAGTACTCGTATCAATCAAGTAACTCTCCTTCTAGCGCCTCGCTAGATCTAGTGCGTGGGGCTTTGGATGCTATAACAATACCTGGTGGAGCTTGTCTCCTACCCAATTCTAGAAAAAAGTAAACGGTCATAAAAGATTATAGTTAATAAATATAACTGTTGGGTTAGATATTCAACTAGAGTTGGGTGAGATTTGATATAACTAGCAATAAAATAATAAGAGAGAATCATGGCATTATTCAAAAAATAAATACATCAACCTATCTCCTTGCCAAATTGAAAAAAACATATTCATTTTTTCTTTTAAATTACGATTAAAAACAATAAAAGAATAAAAAAATAATGTACTATTTTAATGCCCTAGTGCTGCCTTATTGTTAAATTTTTCTTACACACTTTAGCATTAAATGCATGAGGTTAGGATCCCCTAGCTTAATTCCTAGTGGATTTTCATTAGTTTTTGGTGAGAGATGACACTAAATCTGGATCTCTTTACTTTTTGTGGATATGACACTAAATTTAGTTGGAGGAAAAATTATGTGGCTTTTTAAATATACAGGAGCCTTAGATTAAGAAGCAGAAGCACATTGTCTTCGAATGTACTTGGTATTACTATCCACATGCCCAAAATTCAAGAACATTTTGTTTTCAGATTTTCATAGTATTATGTGATATATGAATTGTTCTATTGTTTTTTCCCATTATTTTCAAATCCTCCATCATCCCTATTCTATCGTCCCAGCTATTATCTCCATAATTATATTCCTCGCTTTGTTATTCATTTATCACTCTCCCTAATTCTATTTTTTCCCTTTGTATTTTCCGTAATTTTTACCCTCTCATTCTTATATATCTATCCATGTTCCCTTTATATTTTATCCCTCTATTTCTAAAATCTTCGACAATTTTTCATATAAGAGTGCCTTTTCCTGATTTATGGAATGCACTTCTTGCAACATTTCAATCAAAATCATCTTAGAAAAATTGATGTGAACCAATCCAACATCAGAAAGGTCCAACACAAAGAAAAAAGTAACATACATCACAATTTTTTGGATAGTCAATCAACACACAGTTGCCATTCCTGAATTCATAGCTAGTATATGATCACCTACAAAATTTTATTCATAGAGAATACCATTGTTATTATAAAATATATTTTTAATTATAATGACTTCTATTTGTAACACAAAACTTTGGTAATGTATTCAATGATTGGAATGACGATTAAACTTTAAAACTTCTTAACTTTATATTTTTAATAATACCATTGATGGGTCATCATGTGTTGTAATCATTATGGGGGTGCAATTTAATAATTTCCCTATTTATTCCTATTATTATTCCAAGTTTGGAGGCTATTATGAAAGAAATCATGTCTGCACTAAATCTAACTATCCACTATCATATTATTCCATTCCCTAGACTACCCACCATACCACCCTTATCTCTAATCATTCGACCTTTCTATTGTGATTTCCCCTCTCAATTCAAATTATGTTGACAATGTTCATTCCTGAGTCCTGAATTGTTGGTTTAGTGGTGTGATTGTGTTTTAAAGTGTGGAATTGAAGTATTATTTGGGTTTAGTGGTTTGATTATGCTTTGCAATGCAAAATTGAGATGTTACCTCTAGACAATGGTCGGTTATTATTTGCAATATAGAATTAAGGAGTTACCTCTAGGAAATGGTTTGTTCTTCTCTGTAGTGGGAAAGAGGTATTGTCTAGATAGTGGCTCATTGAGTTCTATGGTGTGGAAAATGGCTAATTATAATAGACTACTAGGGTTGAACTATCTATGACACTAATGAGGATTGAACCTTGGTCGACCAAGGAGATGGAGTCAACCACTGAATATGATGCTAACTGTTAGAGTACTATGTTAGAGTAACCAAAGTCAAACTTAGTCTTTTCACGATGTTGACACATTTGTAAAGTTTTTTCTATGATCTCTTGGAGATCAAGTCCTTAGTCCTTAAAGAATGTCAGATAATGTGATTAGTATCATTATATTAGGGGTGTATGATTAATAATGGGAAATGGTCATCGATTTCCTAAAAGATTAGGTTAAGGGAGTCTAGGGTCATGATTGTTCAAGTCATGAAGATGTAGGTGTGTCGCAAAACTGCGTTGCACTTCTGCGGCAAGAAGAAGGTTTGGGGTTTGAAGGTTTCTGTATGAACTAAAAGTATTCTCATGGGTTTGAAACATTTTATGGACCATTCCATGCCATCATAGTACCCTCAACATGTTAGATGATGGCCGAAGATAGTATAAGCTTGGAGCATTGCGCTTTCACGTAGTCATCGTATCTTCACCATATATCTTAAAGCATGGACCTATTTTTAATGAATTTTTTACAATAGATGCATGGGGGTGAGATGAATAAGCTCACGTAATTTTAGGTCAGAAGGCATCATTATTTTTCAGAAACGAGCCACTGTCATCTACAACCATTTTTGTATTTTCTTGAGATCTGTGAGTCAAATATGGTTCAAAATTTGTGTGGAGAAGGGTTATAATTATATCAAATTGTTGTCAAAAAATCATCTCAAATCGACTAATTGTTTAATAGATATTCAAAAAAAAAAGTTGTTGTGCTTTTGGAAAGTCAACTATTTGACCATCAAATCCTACTTGAAGCCTTCCAAAACCAATTTTCATGATTATGACAAGTGTCCTAGTTGTGTTGGACATGGGGTCTAATTTCATGTTCTGTGGAGGGAGTGTGACACATCATGAATATGTTCCCAAAGGATCTCTAAGAAAACATCTCAATGAGGCAAGCCTTCGTATTTCATCATGGAAACAAATGATTTACGTATGCATAGGGGCTCCTCGAGATCTCCATTATATTCATTTTGGTACAACATAAAATGTAGTATATTTTTTCAATGTGGAGACTAAAAACTTGTCTACATTTTTTTATGGATGTGTGCCAAACTTATCCATTTAGTTTTATGGAATGCAACTAGTGACTCCTTAGCATCTCTTAGTGAGGCTTTTGTAAGATTTTGTTCACTGGCTACTAGAGAATACATCCATGAACTCAACTCTAAGACATGGAGGTGAAAATGTCCCAGTTTCTGAGTTTGCCTGCAAGACAATTTCTTTGTATTATTCTACTCATTGGCGCCCTCCTTACTAAGTTCCAGTACAAACCAATACAAGTACACAATGAACTTAGGGAAAGAGGAGAAGTGCTTGAAGTAATTTTCATTCCTAGTGACCAAAATGAAGAGGCCCTCAGCTACAGTGTAGGCAATGGAAAAGAAGAAAGGAAGAAAGCTACACTTTTCTTGAGAAGTGGTGGATGTCCCTAAAATTCTTGTTAATAGTTTTTCTACAAAAGGGTTGTCAATGGAGCAAATATTTGAAACCATGGAAACCATACCAGAAGATGAGAATGTTGATGATACAATCAAATAGATTACACAATTGCAAGAACAATTAAAGAAGTTCCATATAGTTATTGCATAGTTGTAGCAAGGCAATAGGCAATTAAATAAAGTTATTATAGAAAAGACAACTAAACCTAGTGAAGATGTGCCAGTGGTTAAAGCTACACCATCTCTAACCAAATACAATAACAAATAAAAGGTAGTGAAAGAAGATATTAAGAATGAAAAAATTCTAGTAGCTAGAGATACCAGAACCTCATTTACAAATCTACAAATCAAAGAAGAGAAGACAGCACAAGAACATGAAAGGACAGAGAGAGATGAGGGGAAGCATACCTTTAATAGGTTAAGAAGGCAACTAAAGGAGGCCCATGGGGAGATTTCTAAGCTCAATCAGTAGGATGAAATGGCTAGAAAACAAATGAGTAATATTTTCTACATCTATCAATGAGTAATGGACAATGCTAAATATATGTTGAAGAGATCCCTTCCATTACACAGGAAAATGAAAAACATATGCAAGAAAAATATTTCTATTAAGAAATAGTTAAGAGCCACCCATAAATAGTTAAAAGAGTTGCAAGACAAAGATAGAGGTAAGTTGGACATATTGGTTGAGGTAGCAAAAGTTTGAATGCTAGAAGGAGTAAATAAACTAGTTTTGATTTAACCTTTCCCTAAAGTATGATTATTTATGGGTTTGAGGTTCTAGGTGATAATTATTTGTATAAAGTATCTCGTGGAACCTGATTTAGTCATAATTCGGCATTTAGTTTTGAAGAAGAAACTTTCACAACTTTTTGTGCCCTAACTAGCATTAGGGTTATGGTTTTTGATATGGATATGAATACTTTGTACTTTTGGTGAAGGAAGGATTGAAATGGGTATGTAACATGATTATTGAAGTATTAGAGTCATCACCAATGTGTGAATCCAGAGAAGAGACATCAATGTAAAAAAAACCATGAAAACAGACGGCATCGTGCTTTTGCAACTAGCACTACGTTTTTGGCTATATATTAAAATGTTGAAGTTGGAGTCTAGGTGTGGTGAAAAAAATATTATAAGGGAGAAATTATCCATTTACAGTATTTTTCACACAATCGAAATTCATTAGGCATCTCATGGATCGACCAAAGACATGTCAATCATGGAGCCTTGTGTTTTCATTTTGCGTTTTTGCATTTCTACAGAATAAGGAGCTTGTGCAGCATCGACGTTGCCTCTACAAAAAAACATCCTTTTAAACACGTTAACCAATTCAAAAATTGTTGTAATTTGTTTTTATGGTCTTATTAATTGTAATATATAATTTAGTGACTCATAAGATTGATTTGGGCTGATAAATTAATGTAAAAATTCTTGGAAAAAGCTAGTTAAGAGCTCCCTAGTTTTTAGAAATTTGTTCTATTTTCATTACATAAACTAGAAACAAAAATCCTAATGAAGAATTTGACCGCTAGAGGTGGGAAATCACTCATTTCATTCTATCTCTGATGTTAATGTAATTGAGGAAGCATTTGGTCAAGTTGAGGAGAAAGGACATTGTGTACTACACTCTTTTTGATATAATTTTATAGTTAATGAAACACAAAGGTGGAATTTATAGGGATTCTTGTGTTATTTTGCTTTGTAGATGTCCCTTATTTCTTTCTAAGTTATATTCTATGAAAATCATGATTTGAAATGTATACTATTCTTTGGTTAAACAAATATTTGATTCAAAAGTCACTCCAAACAGTGCTATGTTTCATTTTGCTAGTCAACTATGTTTTATGTTAAAATGATTGTTAAAATTCATCTTGATTCTTGATGGCCTTCTTGTCATTTCCATTTTTATTCAAATCATTCTCCTACAAAGAATTCAAACTAAAAATATCTAAAGAGACTACCTACCTCACCCATGTAGAAGCTCCATTTTCTCTTCATTTTATCACTAGAAACATAATTAGGTAGACATGACTCTATGCCCTATGGATTTGTCTCTTTTCCTACCAATAAATCACTAAAAATTCATACCCTACTAAGCACCATACCTAACCTAAAATAAGATTAGTTGAACATTCTAAATAGAGAGATCCATCTCTAAAGCTAGAAGGTATAGATTTTAGGTTATAAATTGTTTTGTGGTTACCTCTGATTTTCTCTCCTGAGACCAAGGAAATTTACAAAGTGGTAACATTATGCCATCGTTGTTGGGAGAAAAAGGTTCCATTTTCCGTGGGAAAGATCATTAAACATTAAGATATGATTGTTGATGGTGGATAAAATTTAGACAGATGAAGGTCGTATCATTCACCTAGTGACTCCCAAATTTCAACCTGATCCAAAGAGTCCACTGGAATGAGGATCCAGAAATCAGTGTTCTAATAGCAACTCTATTGGCTCAAGATGGATCATAGATGTGCAATGTATCCTCCTATGGATCACATTCATATTCAAGGATTTCCAAATCACATGCCTTGTGTAGATTGGAAGACTTATTTCCCAAGATTTAAAGATTTGGTAGGAGATGATGTTGCTCTTCACTTGGTTAAATTTCACATGCATGTGCATAGACATAAGGTTCAATTCAATGAATATTGTATGATGAAGATGTTCATGGCTACTTTGAAGGAAAAAACTAGACCTTGGAATGAACATTTACCACTTTCTAGTCTATATTCCCTTAAATATTTTCATTTACTATTTTTTGAGAAATACAAAGAATCTCATCCTTGTTTGTCATTGGTTAAGAATTGTTGTGGACAATCCTAGAGTTCCATTAAAAATTTGGAAAAATGGTATGAAGATAATGAGTTAATGGATGAGGAAGTTTTAGTGGCCCTTCATGACAATCCTTTTCAACATCAAGAAGAAATTTTAGAGGCTAGTTGTTAAGATATTAAGGAAAATTTCCAGTAGACAAAGGTTTCTTCTTTCGCTGAAAATGAAGCAGGTTGTAATCTTGATGTTGAATTTCATGTATTCTATCCTGAGTTTGATGGAAATACTAAAAAAAAAATTCAATTGCTAAGTAGCCTATAAGAAGATCAAAATATTCATTTGAGTTCTTATTCAGGTCATTAATTTTCTGAATCTTTATTTCAAGAAATAGTTTGTCAAAATAAGAGTTTTAAATTTGCATGCATAAAATATTTAAAAAATGAAATTATTCCAGACAATAATTACCAAAATTTTCAAGAAAACAGTGAATAACAACATGTCATTACAAATCCTTTGGATGGTACAAAAAATGTTGATGATATTTCATCTCCTGAATTGCTAAATTCTGAAATTTTAAAGGAGCAAGACAATATTCTTGTTGATATACATGAAGGGTCATTTGTACACATTTTTTTTATTCAAGATGTGGATGCCTCAATTGAAGTTTTACAAGAACACAAAAGTCTTTGCCATGAGCTTAATGATAGGAAAGAAAATCTTGATGCCATTCTATATGAGGATAATCAAGTCCATCATATAGAGCAACCTACATTTAACCATGAAGGAGATGCTAGTCTTCGTATTCATTATCAGGAAAAGGTAGTCATCTGGTGGGCTCCAGTATTGCAGCAATAATGCTGCAACTCTTTGGACTCCCTTCTTTACTTTTATCGCCCTGGTAGTTCGTAACAAACTTGGAAGCGACGGTGCTGTATGCACAAGTACTAGCTCTTGCTGTGGCTGTCACTTGGTCAACTGGCACAAGTCTGCTAGGAGCTTAAGCCAACTTCTATGAGCTCCAAGAAGAAGCTTCTTAACTGATGGATGGAAGCTAACTCAAAGGAAGCTAATCTACTTGTCGAAAGAAACTGAAAAGCTGAACGGAAATGCAAACACTAGCAAACCATAATTTTACCAGCTAGCCCTACTGATGCAAGAAAGAGGATGCAAGCTACTGAAAGAGATGCCATTGACTTCTACGAAGGTAAAATACATGTGTCTAAGCTACTTCTATCTGAAGAAAACATCTTTTTGTATTTTTGACTAAGTTGTTAGAATTATCATGCATGTGCTTTCACTGTTTTTGACTGTGCAGATGTGGATTGGTGAGAGGAAATGCTTGAAGGAGGTTGGGAAGGTTTGGAGAGGGCCTAAGGGGTCCCTAGCACCCTTGCAGAGATTTTCACAGAGTTTGGCTATCAAGAAACTTCTTTCGTCGGCTTCTACAGGAAGTTTGCAGGGGTTCTACAAGATGTTCAAAAAGGGGAATTTGGAGGATTGATGGAGGAAGAAAGGTGAAGGAGTGGGTATGGAGGTGAGATAAGGGTGTGAGGAGGTCCAGGACTTGGTGGATGGAGCTGAGGAGTGGCGAGTATGGTTGGATTTGTTTGAGGAGGGGTAGAGCAATGTTGCACAAAAATATGGGAATTTAGGGCAAAGCGAGCAAATGTGGCAAACGTAAGGAAAGAATCTGGCTTAGAGGATGGAGCAGGTGGGATTGATGGAGTACAAGCAGATGGAGAAGTATTACAAGTTCTCTGCAAGTTATTTCTCAAACTGAACAAACAAAGACTTGGAAAATCAAGGACCTAGCTACTTTAACCTAATTTGACCTAGATAACAGCAAAGAAAATGAACATAATTCTATTTGCAACAAAATCATGTGAAGCAACTATGCAACTAAGTGATCATGAACCCAAGCATGCAACCACAACTGATGTCAACTTCGGCTAATGAGAATCTAACACTAATAACTGCATGGTGAAGCAAAGACAATGTTTTTGGTGGCAACAAGGTCACCTTGGTCCCAGCTCATGATCCCACTGAGAGAGAGGTGACATTTGAGGTGCTCGATAGCCTTTTCCTAAAGATATTCCCTATTATTAACTTATCAAATCAATCTGAACATGAAAAGCCTTCTTAATCATCAACTATGATTTAGGTAACCAAGCAATATTCTAATCTACTTAACATAAATTATTTTTCAAAGACATAAAAAGCAAATAACAGTACATAAAGGAAGCCTTGGCACTTGGGATTGGGCCCAACCCCAAGAGCTACAGGCTCCTAAGAAAAACTCAAAACTGATGCCAAATAAAATTGCTTTCCATTACTCAAAAATAACCATGTCACAAGAAAGTTATACAACAACAGCTACAAAATGAGCTGAGAAAATAACAATACTCTAGTGCAAAAAAACAACATTCCAAAAAGTAACCTACGAAGGCTAGAAGCCTTCCTATTTATGCACTATGAGGGTCTCCAACAGCCCTCCTTAACTCAAGGGGCTCGGCTGCTCAAACTGCCAGTGATCAACGACTTTACACAAGATTGCTTGGCTGCCCTTGGGAATCCTTTTTAGTGGCCTGCTAAAATCTAAGCTGAGGGTGGATATTTCAAGGAAAGGGCCATTTAATGCAAGGGACACCCTTCCTATGAATCCTCAGCCTTTTTCCTTCATGCTTGGTTGTCATCTGGCTCATAATTGCTTGGCCTTGGGCCAAAATTCGACCAAAAATCTACATTAACAATGTGTTAGCCTCCTTGGTCAAGTGACTATCCTCATTCATTCAACTGACATAAATATACTCAAAAAAACATGCATAAACTATGAAAAATGGTGGATTGACGAAGAACAGTTCGGCAAAATGAGCCCAATAAGTTACCCAATTCCGGGGCTCATCATCACCCCCCTGCTAAATGGGTTGCTCGTCCTCTGAGCAACTAATCCAGCTCATCATCCTTGATTGCCTTGACCGCCTCCCTCACATCCCAAGCCTCCAAGGTGATACCTTCTTCACGGTCATGAAATCCTACTTTTCTTTCCACTTCTTCCCACTACCTGTTTTCCTCCTCTTCTTTGGTTCCATCCATCAGCCCCAAAAGCCAAGGAGGACTGAACTTGAGGCCGATAAAATTGGCCTGAAGGTTCTGCATGGACTGTTTGTAAAGGGGTACTCTTTCCAAGGCCTCCCTCATCCTTTTTGGGGAGTGGTATTCTCTTATTTTTAGGCTATGGGACGGTGAATTCATCTCCGGGAGCAAGCATGAACACAATTATCCCCCAATAGTCTCTCCATGTCCTCAAAATGGGTTATGGCTTGAGCTTGTTGTTCAATGTTGTCTGGCAGGGCCTGAGCCTCATTGGTCAAGTGCTGGTGGGCATATATTAATGCTGAGGGATCCTTCACCTCTGCTCTGATCATTAGTGGTTCCTTTAATTACCTGTCCATAACATTTCGGACCTCTGTTGCTCTGTTTTCTTCATGATTTAGCCAAGAGACCATGGCCATAAGTTGCATGTTTCCTACTGGAGCATTGGGGTCCCACAAGTTCATGTTGGGAAGGGCCAAGTTGTGTAGGTAGAACTCTGATAACTTGGTCTTGTCCTCTGATCAGCTACTGTCACATAAAGTCATGAATTGATGGTAGTTTTGAAATGGAATAATGCCCCTTTGCGCCAAGGTGTTAATGTGGAACTGCAACCACTGATCCTTAAGGTATAGGGCATATGATTGGTAGGTTTCCTACACTACATTGCCTCCACTGCCCAGCTGGCCATGCAGGCCAGCTGGGCCTCCTTCTCTTGTACCTATTGCCTTAGAGACTGTATCTCCTGTGCTGCTTGCAATTCCTTCTCATGTAGATGTCTAGTGAGTGCCTCTATTTCAGCCTGCAACCCATCTCTCTTTTTCTATTTTTCACGGGTTTCTTTGTTTGTTGTGGGCTCCTCCTGTTATCGTTTTTCCCCCAAGATGTGGGGCCTGTCTTCCTTATAGTGTCCCTGTAACTGTAGTTTCTGTTTAAGCAGCTCGTTTTCTTCCTATAGCTTGGCCCGCTGGCTGTTTTCCACATGTCGTACCATAGCCGATTCCTTCCTTACCTCTTCGAGTTTCTCTTCCAAGAGACATATATCTGCCACACCCTTGGACTTTGTGATATTTATCCAAGTGTGGGTCCTCGCTCTCTCTTCTTCCAGTGCAAAGAAAAGTGGCACTGCGAATTTTTAGGGAATCATCTTTTCGGCCTCTAATAGGTTGTAGTAGGAGCCCAAGCTGGGCTGGGGGCTAGGTTCCACAAATGTTTTTAGTCTTCTATTCCTCCTGGGATTATTTAGATGCCTTTTCTTCCAATTCCTTGGTCTCCTTTATTCTAGCCAACGTTTCTTGTAGAACTGTCTCTGCATCATGTAGAGAGGTTTTTGTGTCCATCATTTTAATCCTTTCTCTCTAGGTGGATGTTTTCGGGCTTCCCCATTGATAGGTGATGGATGCCTTTAGAGGAGACCTCTCCTTTTGTTTAGCTGTGGTGTCCTCAATTGTAATTGGCTCTTTTGACTATGGCTGGGGTCTGCCAGCTTTTATCCACATGCTCCTTCTTGCATTAAAATACATGGAAGATTCTATTTTTTGCATTCCTTTCTATTTTGGAGATGTGCTTAAGGCAGCTAGCATAGTTGCTACCTCCCTGGCCAAAATCTTAGGTGATTTCTCGTTTTGTTGCTCTGTTTCCATACTTCCTGTAGAAACTATTTCAACTGGTTTCATGCTTCCTGTAGAAATTGTTTTCATGTTTCTTGTAGAATCTGTTTTCAGGCTTCTTGTAGAAACTGTTTCGGTTTGTTTGGCTGGATGTGTCTTTCCTTTTAATTCCTATTTTGTGGCCTTGGTTGTGCCCTCCTCTGTTTGGACTTTTTCAGTCCTCTCTGCTCTACTCTACAATGATTTTTCCTGGGCGTTTGTGCCATTGATCCTCCCACATTTTTAGGCTCAGCAGCTTGGCCTTTTCCTCATTTCTCTTTATATTCTTTCTGTGGTGGTCTTTCCTGTGTTTCCTTACCACTAGCTTTCTCTCCTGCCTGAGTGTGTTCCTTTTCTTCACTGCTAGATGAGGTGAATTCCTTGGCTAGAATTCAAATATCGTCATCTCTGGACATGTTGTGAAAAATTTCCTAGGAGAGGGAGATAGTGTAGGAGTGGAGGGCATCTTCTACTAAAAGCTTGATGAGCCCATGATGGGCTAACTGATCCGGTGTTCCTTCCTTCAATTTTGTGCCACATTCAATTAATGATTGCATAAGAAAATAGGGAATTCTCAACTTCTGTTATGGAGGTAAATCCAACCCATGTCTTAGTTCTCTCAGCAACCGGAAATGATAGTCGTAGACAATACTGAACCACCCCTCACAGGTAATGTATTTCATGATTTAGAGACTAGCTTCGCTCCAAAGAGGATGTAAGTTGGCTCTTCGGACTTTGTTCTTGTTTTCTGCAAACTATTCCTTTGGTAGGAAGAATTCTTTCTTGGATTTTTGGCCCAATGCCCTCTCCTCTTTGCTCCAGGGTATCCCTAATGGTAGACCAGTAACTCGACTAATGAGTTCAGGGGTAAGCTTCAAGGTCAACGCTCTGAAGTTCACTGTGGCCTGTGTCTTTGATTTAGGTTGCAGGGACATTAAGAATTCCTCTGTTATCTCATTGTCATGACCCTAACTTTTATCTCAAAAGTTCATCCAATTGGCACGGGTGAAGAGGTTCGCCACCTCAGGATGTTCACACAGTTTACTAGAATTCAAGGTTTCCTTTCTGATAAACCCCCATGGCATGGTGAGAGTGCTCTGTTTTAATGCTCTGAGCAGAAAGGGACTGCCGTTCTATGGTTTCCTCCTTTGAACTTCAAGAAAGGATCTCTCAGGTGTTTAGATTTTAGTCCGCACCAATTCCCTTGTTCTAATGCTTTTGCTGCCCAAAACTCGGTTGTCCATGTATGTAAGGAAGAATTAGGTTTCCATAGACAGGGCACATAGCTCAATTTTCATCCCCAGCATACATACAATAGTGTAAGTTCAAATTACTCACACACAGGTTAGCCCTCACAGTGGTTTATCTTTTCTACAGGAAGAATTTTTTAATAGGAACTATGGAGGAGAATTTTGACGCAGAACCGACTGAGAAATTCCATGCAACACATAGGAAAATTGTTGTTTCTGACTCACAGGCAGACTTGTCTCTAATTCTCCTACTCCAGACAATTCAATTCACCACCTTTCGAAATATACCATGCATGGAAGAGTATTTTCGAGCCTTCCTCTCTAGGAACTCAAAATTTGACGAAGAAAAGTCTAGGCTTCTCTATTTCGGAAGGCTATGTCATACTTCCTGTAGAACTTCTTCCTATAGAACTCTTTCCTTTTGTACGATGTCACTGCGCCTCTGAATGAGCTTGGTATGCAGGAGAATTTTGAATAGGCTGAAAAGCTCGGTGGAGGATGATGGTTTAACAAATTATGGAAGTGAAGGACGAGTACTTTGGCCAAGGACGTTGTAAGTGCAAACGAACATCGCGTGGTGTGAGTCTTCAACCGAACCACTTTGAACTATGGCACAATTCGTGGCGAGGGGGTGAGGTGGCTTGACAGAACCGTTATCCAACATCACGACCATCATTTCTCTGTGTGTCCCTAGTTGCCATTACCTCCCCTTTCCCATTAACCACCGCCACCACTGGCAGTCCCGCCGATTTACCTTGACCGGACACTCCACACGTGTCGGTTGCACGGCTCGTTGGCGATTTTGAACGTAACTAAGCTTTTTCGAATCCCACAAAGTTGTGTAACAGGCTGAGGGTGGCCAATTGACTAGCCACCGAATTCATTGAATTCGAACCATTTTCACAGACATGTAGTTTTTCAAAATATATTTTATGCAATTAACGAATGAGTTTAGACACTTACCTATGTGGTCGTGGACATATTATGCAGACTTCGGGTCTTGGAACGACTGCCTCGCTTGTTGCTACCTCGTGCACAGGTGCTAGAACCCATTATTTCATTTGTTGAATTTATATGCATGGCTTTGGAACCCGATCCTTCGTTTGGCAATGTTGCATGCACAGGTTCTATTTGGTTTCAGTTGTTGAGGATGTGTTCACGTCCAAGAGGAGCCTTTTTACATGTTCCTAGTGTTTATTTCAACTGTCCTTGCCTCCATAGTATGTGTCCCAGAGGGATCAGCTGCTACAGGATTCCTGTAGGATGTCTTGTAGTTGCTTCTCCTCCTGGGATGCAGGCTGAATGAGTAGGGCCATATTGCGGATGAGGATCGGATGTGTTTATGAAGAATCTAGATGGAGCTTGGACAGGTAGAGTGTGCGAGACTTTGTTGCTGGACTTGTCACTTAAAAAATTTTATTGTTATTTTGAGGAAAACAGGGTTTCTTGTATGATTGAACAAGAACACATAACCAAGTGGGTGAGAGAGGTGTCAAGAGATGGAACAGGGTGCCATATGGTGATGGGTTGAATAGAGGGGTGGTTGCGAGCCTAACAAACTAATCCCAACCATCAGATTCCCTTTCAAAATTGAATTTGGCTCGCCTGAAGGTCCTACAAGGTGTTTCCTGTAGAAATACAGAACTTCGTGTAGAAAGCCCAGAACTTCCTGTAGAATGCCTAGAGCTTCCGTAGAAGGTGGAATCTCGACCTGAATGTGATCAAATCCTAGGAAAGGTGAGTGGCCATGGAGGGGGTGTCCGTAGGGATGTCCTAGAGCCTTGTATAGACCCCTATCCTCGTTTTGTGCAAACCTCCTTACCTGCAATATATTCCCTACAACCTGCAATTACTTCACAGAGATTAGGCTTGTTTTCTTTTTTCCTTTTTTCCTTTTTTTTTTTCTTTTTTGAGAGACAGCTAGGGCGCCTCCATGAGGTTTTCACCCTCGCTATCTGCCCTGGGTACCTTGAAGAGGTTTTCACCTAAGGATCTTCTTTTTATTCCATCTTATTATTTTTTTTAGAGACAGCTGGGGCGCCTCCATGAGGTTTTCACCCTCACTGTCTACCTTGGGTGCCTCAGAAAGATTTTCACCCAAGGATCTTTTTATTTCCTCGTTTTTTTTTTCTTTTTTTTTTTTTATGATGATCAAAGTGTGGGTGGAATAGAGGTAGGGCCCTGCTCCACTACCAACACTGATTTGTCCAAAGTTTCAATGAACTCCTACCTCGAAAGGGGTTTCCTGTAGATTTTCAATCGATGCCCATTGACGATCATGGGGATGGCTTCTTCATCAATGGTCTTGATAAGGACTTGTTGTGGCTACCAAAAACCCCCCTCCTTATGAAGTATTATTGCTAATACTAAATAAGTGGGGACCCTCAAAAAAATTAGTTAATGTTACATTTTCTTTTTAGATGAAATCGACAACATCATGGACTTAGGAAAATACCTTGAAAAATCTAGAAAACCTAAGTTTCATAATGAAAAAAATAAAATTTACTCCCAAAAGGATATCGCATCACGCAAAGGATGATAGGATACACCTTCCAAAGAGTTAAAACGATTAAAGGTGATATTGCGACGCGAAAAGTTCATTGCATCGCATACACTGAAAACAAATGCTCTCATTAAAAAACTTTAAAACATCGCCGATATGCGATATCGCATATCGCACATCGCAAATATCACAAAAATTACACAAGAATTATAACGATCTGTGATATTGCGATATTGCGATATTCCCATACCGAAATACTACAACACCTCAAAGTTTCGATATTGTGATCTGCGATAAGAAAAGCACGATGATATTGTGACGTTCCGACATTGTGATACTGCGATCTGCGACATCACAAAGAAAAAACGCGGGACTCCTCCTTCGCAGTTGGTTCTGGCTCATTATCCGAGAAAGCTCTTTAACCAAGAGTTGGTCATATATTTTAATGTGAATTAATGGGTTATTGCTAGTTGTTAATGAAGTAGGGTGTTGTGTTTTTCGAAAAAATAACTCACGTAAGGCAGCATGTCTTGTATACCTTCGACATTTAAAATTTTTCCTGTTATTAGTCCTTTATCATTACTTCTACCTCAATGTAAACTGCAGGAAAGAAGGATGAAGCATTACATAGGGCAGTATGCAGAAAACAACGAAGAGGGAAGGCAGCGCTCCAATGTACAGTTTGGAAGGCATACTTAATCCAATGAAGGAAGAAAAAGAGCCGCAAAAGTCTTCGGATGCATCTATCACAGATTTCTCATGTATAGTCATGGTTGACTGGATACTAAAAGACGTTGATACCAGGAACAAACAGTTTAATTCTCAAGTTCAAGAGCTCACGAAACCACTATTTTTACAAATTTTGGGCTTTATACCGAATGAGAGAAAAAGGCGCAAGAGGCAAAAAACCACATCAAGGAAGCTTGGATCAAGAAACATAAGCCGTTTCCGATGCGTGATCACTAAGAGAAATTGTTCGAAAAGGAAGGTCCCTAGTTTCTTAGTCACCTGCGAGCCCCGAAAACTGCAAAAAATCACCGATAGAAGCAAACTGGAAACATAAGCTATCCGAAGGTTAACCAAGTTGAAATGGGATTTTTACCAGGCATACATAATAATGCTACATATTCATTCAGTTATTCTCAAGTGCATCATCAAATTTACTGAGAAGAGAATGCTAGCTCTTGTCGTTTCTGTTTGATTAAACTCAACCAAAGGCGGAAGACAATCAACCGACTTTACTCAAAAAAATACTGAATGCTTGCGACATTAAGGAGTAGATTTGGAAATAGTTAGTATATTTAATTTTAGAATAGTTTTTCTTAGAAAGAGGACGGTCATTTAAACCGAATCCTCAAAATTTTGTAAATAAGTTATTTAGTTAGTAGTATTTAAACCCTTCTCATGCATTTAGAGAAGGGTCCAGAAATTTATCAAAAACTTGTCCTCAGAACATGCACTTTTGCACCCTCATAGGAGGTTTTGGTGAATGAATAGAATAGGGTTTATTTGATATTTTCGTTTGATATCTGCTACTGATGTTGCACTTCTGTACTCTTAGTAGATATTGAATCAAGGAGAGATAAATCAATCATTGCTTGAAGCTCATGAGTAGGACTGGTTATAAATGGTACTTTTATCTCTTAACCATTTCTGCTTATGCGTTAAAGCGATATTCAGTTTT
>APFE030426357.1:2026-22626 GCA_000404065.3 Pinus taeda | reverse complement strand
ACCCTACAAGGAATAGCTAGATCCTAGTATTTTTCATTACCCTCTGGATCTATTACCAGTTGGGAGATCTTCCAAGACCAATTTCTAACCAAGTTTGGCGACGACGGGTCTACGGGAACATTAATCAATGACCTATCCAACCTTAGGGCAGAATCTAGAGAACCGATCAAAGATTTCAATCTACGTTTTAATAAGATTCTAAACAAAATTCCTACTACTTCCCAGCCCAGCGAGGAAGTGCGATGTGAATGGTATATCCCTGCATTACCATCAAACATAGAAATCTTCGTGGATAGGGCTAATAAAACAACTCTTGCTGAAAACATGAAAGAAGCCATAGCAATAGAGAAACGAATAATAGCCTTAGAGAAGAAATCCACGTGAGAAGACTGGAAGTCTAAGAAGGTCACCTTCAAAGAAGAGTCCAAGAAAAAACAAGAAAAATATCCATTCGATTTGGAGGGATTGCAAAAAGTTCTTAAGACCATGTCTAATGAAATGGTCAACATAAAAAAGCAAGTAGCAGAAAATTCTTCAAAAAATCCCTATAAAGCTTTCAAAAGAAGCTCGTCAACAGATTCAAAGCCACCCAATGCTATAACAAATGTTGAATCCAAGGAAGAGGAGGAGGAAATTGCCAATGAAGGGAAAATCGATGACGAAGAAGTTGTAGAATTACAAGGAGTGTGGGATTTCGTCCTCCCACAAGAGGAATATCAAGAAGTATTCCCAGTTAACACACAAAGTATAAATCAGCTTGATCCTCCCCAAAATACCCCAAAACCAAAGAGCACAAGCTCTGCAACAAAGGATAAATTCACAACAAAGAAAACAACATCTAAAGCGACTCAAACTAGCCCAGTCTAAATAGATTCACCTACTCCATCTAAAACATTGATTGTTTCGGATGAAATGGAGTACAATTTGATAGAAAACATGAAAAAGACTAGGGCAAATATCACTCTATATGAATTGAGTAAGCTAAAGCATCAAAAAAAGATAATGATGAAAGAATTACATGCTGTGCCAGTTGCACCTTTGCCTGCCGCTGTAATTTCTCAAGCTTCTCAGAACATGGGAAGACCTCCAAGTAATACGACTAACAACATTGATCCAAATGACATCGCCTTAATTGGAGGTAGATCGAGATCTGATACTCCCCCTTTTCTCCTTACTTATGAAATTTTTAACAAAAATGTACATAATTGTTTAGTGGATTCAGGTGCTTCATCAAATATTCTACCGAAGTCCATATGCACTAAATTAGATGTTCAACCACAGAAATCCGTTGTTCGCATCATTCAGTTGGATCGGTCTCAAGTCGAAGTCATCGGCGAACTAAATTAAGTAACCATAAGGTTATCATCCAACCCGAAGGTATGTCAAGTAATTGATATTTTAGTGGTTGATATCCCTTAATTTTATGGCTTAATTCTTAGTAGGGATTGGTTAGAAAAATTGCATGGATACTTCTCAACTGACTGGTCGCATATGTGGCTGCCTTACAATGGTAAGCCAAATCAAATAAAAGTTGAACGAGAATTACATCAAAAGTACATAGTAACAGAGTTAGAAGGGGAAAATAAACCAGTAGCATATAACAATAGCATAATTGGCAATTATTCAGTAGATTCTTTTCTCGTCAATTTTAATGCTCATACATCCCCATATTTAGAACATTCCGTTTTGTCCCAAGTCAAGAATTTTTCTCAAACGGATAGTTCAAAATGTATCAGTTTTTTAGATAAACCTATAAATAAATCTTTGTTTTGGAAATTATTTTTTGATGGTTCTAAATCTAACGAAGGAGCAGGAGTAGGATGCGTGCTAATTAGTCCAGAAGGAGACAAAATCATGTTAACATGCAGGCTCAAATTTGATTGTACCAACAATACAGCAGAATATGAAGCTTTAGTTCAAGGGTTGTACAAAGCAATTGGGCTAAACATAAAGTATCTCCAAGTCTTTGGAGACTCTGAAATTGTAGTCAGAAAAGTATGAAATACTATACATTGCCTGTCAGGTCATTTAAAACACTATCAATCTTTAGTTCAAGATCTGACTGAGCATTTTACAGTATTCAATATTTCATCAATTCCGAGACTCCAGAATGCAAGCGCTGACCTTTTAGCTAACGTAGCTTCTAAGCTCATTCCTTCTGAAGATTTTAGTCCAGATAGATTTTCAATAGAATTAATCTTTAGACCTTCTATTCCTGACAACATCACAAATTGGAGAATTCAACAACGATCCTGATATCGTAAATTTCCTTATTTCTGAAGGATCCTACTCCAACCAAATAATCGATGAAGATCAACATGATCGGCAATTACAGCAAGATATCACTCACAATGCTATACCTAAATCAGTGGTCAAGTTAGAAGACCTATACGATTTGAAAGACCAGTTTAAAAGGTCCACAAATTCAAAGCTCCAAAGTTCGACCTTGAATTACGAATTGGTAAACCTAGGAATCGATGCCAAACCCCAAAACATAAATCTAGGCCTTGGCCTATCACCCGAAGAAAAGCTAGCATATATTCATCTCTTGAGACAATACAAAAACGTTTTTGCTTGGAATTATGATGAACTTAAAACATACGACACCTCTATCATCCAACATACTATTCCAATGATCGATAATGACAAACCTGTCCAACAAAAATTGAGAAAGATTCATCCCAACATAGAAAATTAGATAAAAACCGAACTCAATAAGCTGTTGAAAGCCAAGATAAATTTTCCTGTGAGACATTGTAAATGGGTCTCCAATATGGTACCTGTCAAAAAGAAAAACAGAGATATTAGGATTTGTATTGACTTTCGCAATCTCAAGAAAGCATGTCAAAAGGAAAACTTTCCCTTACCACCTATGGAGCAGATATTGCAAGCAGTGGCAGGCTCAGAATTAATGTCTTTCTTGGATGGATTTTTAGGATATAGTCAAGTGCTAGTAAATCCTGATGATCAATTGAAGACCACATTCAGAACTAAATGGGGCACATATGCATATCGTAAGATGCCATTTGGTTCGATTAATGCTAGTGCCACAGAGCCATGGACATTGCATTTAAAGGTTTAGTCAATAAGTCAGTAGTAATTTATTTGGATGATATAACTGTGTACTCCAAGAAACAAGGTGACCATCTCAAAGACCTAAAGCAAATATTCCAATGATGTTTAAGGTACGAAATTTCACTTAACCCAAAGAAATTTTTTTTCACATTAAGTGAAGGGAAACTTCTGGGATTCATAGTGTCAAAATCTGGTATTCACATCGACTTTGACAGAATCAAAGAAATTTCTGAAATATCCGTACCTCATAACAAAAAAGCCATGAAATCCTTCCTTGGTCAAATCAATTTTGTAAAGAGATTTGTTCCAAATTTTTCATGAATTGTATCTCCTTTACAAACTATGATAAAAAACAACTCTATTTTTAAATGGGGCCAAGATGAACATGAAGCGTTTAACCTGATCAAACAGGCTATCATTAATGCTCCACCTTTAGCAACTTTGAAATTTTTAGAGCCTTTTATTTTATACACATTTGCCTTAGATAAATCATATGCTGCGATACTCACTCAAACGAATCAAGAAAAGGCGGAAGCACCAATTGCGTTTTTCAGTTCAAATTTGCAAGGTGATGAATTAAATTACTCAAAAGTGGAGAAACAGGCATATGCTGTTTTTAAAGCGATCAAATACTTGAGACCTTTTCTACTCAAAACCCACACCAAAATTATATTACCATTTCCATCGGTAAGAAATCTTCTGATACAAAAGGATGTGGGTGAGAAGAGGGCCAATTGGGTAACTACCTTACAAGAATATGACATATAAATTAAACCAGCAAACATTGTAAGAGGTCAAGGGTTTTGCAAAATGCTGGCTGGAGCGTCGCAAATTTCTGAAATCCCATCTGTAGAGGTACAAGTGTGCGAGGTAAGCCTAAACAATGAGCAGTCATTATATGTTGATACTATTTATTATCTTAAAAATGGATATGCTCCTTCATACCTCGATTACATAAAGAAAAGAGTTCTAAGATTAAAAACCAAACAATATCAACTAATAAATGATATTCTTTTTAGAATGAATTACGATTTTGTTCTTCTTAGATGTCTTGAGAAATCTGAAGCTGATAAAGTCTTGCAAGAACTCCACGACGGGCCAGCAGGTGGACACTACGCTGGAGATGCTACTGCACATAAAATCTTGCGCGCAAGATATTATTGGCCCACGTTATTTAAAGACTCGCACAGTTATGTGAGGAAATGTCAGGTTTGCAAAACTACTGCTGGAAGACAGAAGAAGCCATCCTTACCACTACAACCAGTTAACATTGACCAACCTTTCAGTCAGTGGGGATTGGACATAATAGGTGAGATCGTTCCTCACTCTTCCAAGCAACATAGATATATCCTTACAGCAACAGATTATTTTACTAAGTGGGTAGAATCAGTTCCACTCAAGACGGCTAATGTTGAAAATATCATTGAGTTCATAGATCAATCCATAATCACCATGTTTGGATTACCTTCTGCTTTAATGTTCGATAATGCATCGTACTTTTCTGGAAATGCAATGACTGAATTTGCACTTAAAAGAGGTTTCAAACTTAAATATTCAGCCAATTACTATCCACAAGGCAATGGATTAGCCGAGTCTACAAACAAAAACCTAATCAGGATTACCAAAAGAACAGTAGACCAAAATCAGAAAAATTGGCATAAATCCTTAATATACGCTTTATGGGCAGATCGAATAATGAAAAAATCTTCCATCGGCACTTCTCCCTTTAATTTAGTTTATGGGAGAGAAGTTGTTCTTCCAACTCATCTAGAAATCCCTTCTTTGTCTCTAGTTCAATACATTGGTGAAGTACCAACTTCCTCATTACACTTAAGGCAAATGGAAATAATCAAATTAGAAGAACAGTGAGAACAAGCTAAGAAAACGCATGCTCATCATTAGGCACTAATAAAATCCTCTTTCGATTCAAATATAATGACCAGAAAAGAATTTCAGGTGGGAGATTTAGTTTTAAAATGGGACAAGGCATACGGAGAAAAGGGTAAACATACAAAGTTTCAAAGAATGTGGCTTGGCCATTTTCAAATTGTAGAAGTCGTAGGTCCATCGACATTTATGTTAAAGGATTTAGCGGGTAAAAAAGACTCTTTGCCTGTCAATGGAAAAATTCTTAAAAAATATTTTCCATAGAAGATTATTCTTCTATTTCATAGAGTAATAGTTTTTCTCTTTTTCAGAATAAACCAGTTGTGAATGGTTACATTAGGAATTTACGAAAAAGATACCAACTCTCTTTCAGATTTTGATTTTTCGCTTGTATAAATAGCAAATCTTTTGAAAAATTGATCTTTATTATTGAAAGATACAGTTAAAGACTCTAGCCTAGATATGACACTAGTTTCAACTTCATAAAAGTTTGATGAAGGTAAACCTTTAGTGAAGAAATTGTTTTATATCAGCGCAATGAAAGGTATCAATGAAAAAATAAAGATTCTCTGTAGAATAGTTACTTCCAAAGACTCTATCATTGTCGTCCAGAGCTATCTAAAGAAGACAATGACTTCCTCCCTGCTAAGGAAATCACAGCTTTCAGAGGGACAATCGAAGGATACACTTTATCTTGAAGAATGAGAGGTCTCATCACGAGCCGGCTTATCATAACCACAGATATTATAACCTTCTGACTTTGCCAAATACTGCATATCATAACAGGGCAATGACTTAAGATTTTTATAGTCAAGAGGCAAGGGGTCTCATCATGAGCCAGCTTGTTCAGAAAAGTTATAAATCAAGTGAATGACTGTGTCATAAATTGGCCACCAAACCAAGACATTGTTCTTCAAGAATAAAAAGAAAATCAAAGCAATAAGTGTAGATATGGATTCTTCGTCGAGAGTTGTAGATTTTTTCTAGTAGGATATAGGATCATTGTTGGGTAAAAGGTAACCCTGTCGAGGCTATGAACGCCAGCTGGCAGTAGAGGCTCTACCTACGACAAATGAGTATATTTTAAAACTGGTTTACAGAGAAGACTTTGTTTTATCTTTATAGACCAAGTAATGTCTGATGTAAATACAAGGACTAACTTGAGGCAACAAATAATCAAAGTCAAAAATAGCTGAAGCAAAATTTGATTGACAAGTTAAAGAATAAGGTATTTTATCTTTCCATAATAAAGTTTAATTTTCTGAAAAATTTGTTGTTTTGGAAGCTAAAAAGGTTGAATAGAAACACAGAGATAACTGGTTCTTCCAAGTGAATCGCATTGTTGTGGCCACCAACAACCCCCCTCATGAAGTATTATTGCTAATACTAAATAAGTGGGGACCCTAAAAAAAATTAGTTAATGTTACATTTTCTTTTTAGATGAAATCTACAACATCATGGACTTAGGAAAATACCTTGAAAAATCTAGAAAACCTAAGTTTCATAATGAAGAAAAATAAATTTACTCCCAAAAGGATATCGCATCTCACAAAGGATGATAGGATACACCTTCCAAAGAGTTAAAACAATAAAAGGCGATATCGCGACGCGCAAACTTCATCGCATCACATATACTGAAAACAAACGCTCTCATTAAAAAAGTTTAAAACATCAGCGATATGCGATATCGCATATCACACATTGCAAATATCACAAAAATTACACAAGAATTATAACGATCTGCGATATTGCGATATTGCGATATTGCGATACCGCAATACTGTGACACCTCAAAGTTGCAATACTACGATCTGCGATAAAAAAAAGCACGAAGATATTGCGATGTTGAGACTTTGCGATACTGCGATCTACGACATCGCAAAGCAAAAACACGGGACTCCTCCATCGCAGTTGGTTCTGGCTCATTATCCGTGAAAACTCTTTAACCAAGAGTTGGTCATATATTTTAATGTGAATTAATGGGTTATTGCCACTTGTTAATGAAGTAGGGTGTTGTGTTTTTCGAAAAATAACTCACATAAGGTGGCATGTCATGTATATCTTCGGCATTTAAAAGTTTTCCTGTTATTAGTCCTTTATCATTACTTCTACTTCAATGTAAACTGTAGGAAAGAAGGACGAAGCATTACACAGGGCACTATGCAGAAAACAACAAAGAGGGAAGGCAGCGCTACAATGTACATTTCGGAAGGCATACTTAATCCACTCAAGGAAGAAAAAGAGCCGCAGAACTCTTCGGAGGCATCTATCATAGATTTCTCATGTATAGTATGGTTGAATGGATATTGAAATATGTTGATACCAGGAACAAACAGTTTAATTCTCAGGGTCAAGAGCTCATGGAACCACTATTTTTACAAATTTTGGGCTTTATATCAAATGAGAGAAAAAGGTGCAAGAGGCAAAAAATCGCATCAGGGAAGCTCGAATCAAGAAATAGAGGCAGTTTCCAATGCGCGATTAGCGCTTATCGCACATCGATAAGAAAAATTGTTCGAAAAGGAAGGTCCCTAGTTGCTCAGTCACCTACAAGCTCTGAAAACTACAAAAAATCAGTGATAGAAGCAAATTGGAAACAAAAGCTATCCTAAGGTTAACCAAGTTGAAATCGGATTTTTACCAGGCATACATGATAACGCTACATATTTATTGGGTGATTCTCTAGCGCATCATCAATTTTACTGAGAAGAGAATGCCAGCTCTTGTCGTTTCTATTTTCTTAAACTCAACCAAAGGCGGAAGACAGTCAGCCGACTCTACTCAGAAAAATACTGAATGCTTGCGACATTAAGGAGTAGATTTAGAAATAGTTAGTAGATTTAATTTTAGAATAGTTTTGCTGAGAAAGAGGATGGTCATTTAAACCGAATCCTCAAAATTCTGGAAATAAATTATTTAGTTAGTAGTATTTAAATCCTTCTCATGCATTTAGAGAAGGGTCCAGAAATTTATCAAAAATTTGTCCTCAGAACATGCAGTTTTGTACCCTCAGAGGAGGTTTTGGTGAATGAATGGAACAGGGTTTATTTGATATTTTCATTTGATATATGCTACTGATGTTGCACTTCTGTACTCTTAGTAGATATTGAATCAAGGAGAGATAAATCAATCATTACTTGAAGCTCATGAGTAGGACTAGTTATAAATGGTACTTTTGTCTCTTAACCATTTCTGCTTATGCGTTAAAGAGATATTAAATTTACAGTTATTTATATGTTATAGCATGAATGTCTGAGTTATCATTTGGCACTTTTGTACGGTGATAACTATTTGTTTATGTTTAGTGTATGAATAGCTCATTTATGCGATAAGTTTTAATAGAGTATTCGTCTAACGTCTTATACGAAGTAGCTCATTTTGTCGAATTATTTTCTTCTGATAGCTGAATGATCTTTATTACCAGTTATTGTATAAAATCTTTTTAGATCGCATAGAAGAAAGATCACACCCCGGGTTAGCATAAATTTCGATGTTTTTCTGTTTATTAGAATACATAGCATAGCATTAGATTAGATAGAAGTATTCCAGTCTGAACAGAAACACCCTTCTTTCACACACACACATACACTGAACTGGGAAACTGGTCCCAGATCCCCAGTCGGACCTGCTATACCAAACGGATAAGGAGCCGCCAACCAAGGTCCAGACCGGGCAGGTATCCCCCTTGTTTTAGACCCTATTTTCAGGGCCTTCAATAGGATTGAACCATTGTCATGAAATTTCTCCACTGTATATGGCCCTAGCCATCTTGTTCTCATCTTCCCTTTGAAATCCTTGTATCTTGAGTCATACAACAGTGCCCAATCTCCTAGCTGAAATTGCTTTTCACTAAGGTGCCAGTCATGCCATATCTTCCTTTGAAGTTGGACTACTTCTGAATGGAGGATGGCCTGCATTCTCTGTTCATCTAATCCATTCAGCTGTAGTAATCATTCACGTTGGGCATGGCTAAGATCTAAGTCTAGCTGAGCTGCCACCCTCAATGTGTTGTACTCGAACTCTATGGACAGCGAAGCTTTCTTCCTGTAGACCAGCTCATAAGGTGTGAAAACTATTGTAGTTTTCCAAGTGGTGTTGTAGGCCCAGGTGGCCTCAACCAGGCGATCTGCCCAATCCTTTCTACTACTAGTCACCACCTTAGTCAAAATCTCTTCCAATGCTCTATTAGTGACTTCCACCCGCCCATTTGCTTGTGGATGATATGGGGTGGAATGTTTGTGCTTGATCTTGTGATGAGGGAGCAAGTCTTCAATCAAGTTAGAGGTGAACTGGCTTCCTTGATCGGTGACTAAATCTCTTGGGTAGCCAAACTTGTAGAAGATATTTTTCCTTAAAAACTCAACCACTTTCTCTTCTATCGCTGCCTTGATTGCCTTTGTTTCTATCCACTTTGTCATCTAGTCGGTGCACACAATGATGTAAGACCTTTGTTTTGAAGGAGGGTTGATAGGACCCACAAAATCCATGCCCCACTTCTCAAATGGCTCGAAGGTCACTTGAGGTTGGAGGTGCATTTCATCCCTTGGAGTCGGTTTTCCCATCCTCTAGCATCGGTCACACTGGCTGATGTATCTTCTGACATCTTGATGAAGAGTAGGCTAATAGTAGCCTGCCTATAGAATTTTGAAGGCAATCCTTTTTTCGACAAAGTGGCCTCCACAGGGTCCATCGTGACAGGTTAGGAGGATGTCAAAGAGTTCCTCCTCCCTAACACAACACCTCAATATCTGATTTGGGCCAAGTTTAAATAGGTTGCCCCTGATCCAAGTGAATGGGGCACTCTTCCTCACAGTTCTACTCTTCTCCTTTAAGGATAGATGCGGAGGAAACTATGTTGAGACCAAGTAATTTGCTATTTAATTAAATGATGGAGAGAGTACTGGGATAGCAAACAAGTGTTCATTTGGCATCTGGTCATCCAATGTTCCTTCTTCTCCTGTAGGTAAATCCAATCTAGACAGGAATTCAGCAACAAAATTTTCCTTACCTGGCTTGTCAACAATAGTCAAATCAAATTGCTGCAAAAAAAGTAACCATCCAATGATACGAGCATTTACATCAGGCTTATTCATTAAATATCTAATCGTAGCATGATCAGTGTGTACGAATGTTTGATAACCAGTGATGTAGTGACTGAACTTGTTCAGGGAATGGACTACAGCCAGGAACTCTTTCTCGATTACAGTCTAGTTCATCTCTGCCTTTGACAGGTTTTTGTTGACAAAGTAGATGGAATATGGTAGTTTCTCCTCAACTTATCCTAAGGTTGCCCCTATGGATTTGTTCGATGCATCAGTGTGGATGTGGAAAGGTAGGGCCCAGTTTGGACCTCTCAAGATCGGGGCAGACACCAGCTTATCCTTCAACTCATCCAGAGCCCCTTGGCAGTCGTCAGTCCATTTAAACTCAACAACTTTCCCTAAGAGACTAAACAATGGTGAGGCTAGCTTACTGAAATTTTGGATGAATCTTCTATAATATCTTGCCAAGCCTAGAAAACTCTGAACATCTCTAACCTTTTGAGGAGGTGGAACCTTTTGGATGATAGCGATCTTATTAGGATCCACCTATAATCCTTGCTGAGAAATTGTATGACCTAGCACAGTCCCTTCAGTCATCAGGAATTCACATTTTTCGGGACTGAGGGACTAGTTCATCTCAATACACTAGGTTAAAACTTTTCCCAGGTTAGTCAATGCTTCGTGGAAGTCAGACCCATAAGGAGTAAATTCATCCATATAAATTTCCACTGAATCGTGAACCAGTTCAGCAAATATGCTCCATACTGCTCTCTAGAATGTGGAAGGAGCATTGCAGAACCCAAAGGGAAGGACTGGTAGGCAAAGGTACCCCATGGACAAGTGAAGGTGGTCTTATCTTGGTCCTCTATGTTGATTTGGATCTAATTATACTCACTGAACCCACCTAGGAAAGAGAAGAACTTCTTTCCTTCCAGTCCATCCAACACTTCATCTATGAAAGGCAAAGGGAAATGGTCCTTCTTGGTGGCTTTTTTATGTTCTCAGTAATCTACACAGATTCTCCACTTCCCATTTTTCTTGGGCACAAGCACTAGAGGTGAGACCCACTCACTATTAGAGATGGGGTAGATGAATCCTGCATCCAACAATTTTTGCAATTCTTCTTTGACGATGTCTTTAAGGGCTGGATTCAATCTCCTCTGAGGCTGCCTGGCTGGTTTACAATTTTTTTTAATGTAAATGTGATGGGTACAGACTAAATGGTGGACTCCTTTCATCTCCTTATAGCTCCAAGTGAAAGCATCCAAATGATTGTTCAATACGCTGCACAGATCCTTCTCCTGGGAGGGAGATAGGGAGGAGATGATCTTTAAGGTTCTTTCAGGGCCAAATTCCACACTCTTAACTCTGGGACAGGTTGGATCAGTCACATATAGGTCCACTAAGGCACTGGCTTGGGTATCTTCCACCAACTCTGCTAATGACAGTGCACCAGGAGGTGGGTTTTGAATCAAATTCTCAATCAAGTCATCCTCGGTTTGAGGGTCTCCCCTGGTGGCTTCTACTGTGCACAAAGGTGCAGAGTAGACCTCATCGTCATCTCCCTTTTCCAGCCAGAGTGGTAAGTCATGTTCTAGCAGAGGTTGGGCAGGAGGATAGAGGACTAGTTGTTTAGACATAGGCCCATTCTTGATGGTCATGCTTGTAGCTCAACAACTGATGTAAGCATCCGCAGTAGCTAACCAAGGCCTTCCAAAAATTAGGGGTATCCAGTAAGTTTTTCCTTTGGCTGAAGGACCAAGAAGTCCACAGGGTACTCCCAAGAGTCAATAGAGAGCAGGACATCTTCCACAATCCCTTCAGGAGTCACGGTGGAGAGGTTTGCTAACTACAGTACTGTCAAGGTCTTTCTTAAGGAACTCTGAAGGTTGAGTTCAAGCATAGTGTCCTTGGTCATCACATTAATGGCAACCCATAGATCAATCAAGGTGTGGGGGATTATGGTCCAATTGATGTGGACATCAACTACAAGACTCCCAGGGTCCAAATATTTTGGACAGATTACTTGCCCCAACATTAGACCAGACAGTTGTCCTATGACATTGATAGTCTAGGCATCTCTCTTGTGCCTGCCCGGGTGCTTGAAACACTTCTCCTTAATCAATTTGTTGTATATTGGTACATCTTTTATTGCCTGGAGAAGTGGTATTTCACACACAACTGCTTAAGTTCTCCCAGAAGTTCAGTCCCCTCTAGGTTTGGTTGTGTGGTTACTGTTAATCGCTCAGGAAAGGGTGAAATGGATTTGGGTTAACTTTCTTGTTTTTCTTCCCTTCCTCTGGGGGAGAAAGTTGGCAGTCTAGAAGGACCTTCCCAGATCACAGGTTGATCTCCTGGATCTCCACAACATAGGTAGGGCATGTTGTCTCCCAAGTGTATACCTGTTGGGACTGTCTATTGTTGGGGTTCAAGTTCGGTTGGGTAGGCATTCGGGGTTGCCTTGGAGGAGAAAGAGGTAATGGTTGTGGTTGAGCAGGTGGTGGAGGCAGAATGGCAGGAAGAGAGTTGTATTGGGGCCTCCACACCTGCTGAGGTGCATTCCACTGAGGCTGTGGCTGGACATGTGAGAGAAATGAATGAGAAGTAGGTTGAGTATGATATTGAGATGGATAAGACCACGGAGGAGGCGGGGACCATGAAGGATGAGTAGCGGGGCCCCAAGAACGTATTTGAGCAGACTAGTTGGGGCTATAATAAGCTTGGGATCTCCCTTGCATCCCCTATTGGTAAGGTCTAGGCCCATGCGGCCTCCTTTGGTTGAGGAAGTAGAGAGGTTCAGTGGTTGCCTCAGTTCCCTGGTACACGGCTTTAAATCTAGGCAAGTTTGGGAATTGGTTTGTTGGGTGGTCTTCCTCATAAATGAAACATACCTCTACCAAGTGCAATGGACACTCGTTCTTAGGGTACTTCCTTGTACATCTGCGACAGAAAATGGCCAAAGCCCTCTTAGCTTCCTATTTCTTTTGTTCGATTCAGAAAGTATCGAGTTGCATGGCAATGGTCTGTCTCATCTCGTTTTTGAGGTCTTCCATCTGATTAGAAAACTCATGGTTGGAGAAGGTGGTACTAGCTTAAAGTGAATTCCCCCTACCGCTTTTCCGGGCTGCCCTAGAATGGTTTCTAAACACATTTTTTATGTCCTCATAAGGTAGTTGGTAGATGTCTCCTCCAGCTAGAAAATGAAGGGTATCTAACAGCTTTTCAGGGACTCCTCGAAGCAGAACCAGCTTCAGAGATTTAGATTCAAGTGTGAAGCTAGCCCGTTTATAACTAAGTTGGAACCTTTCCTCGTAGTCTTCTAAAGACTCATCATTTCCCACGGTCATCCGAAAGATCTCTCCCTTTTTTTCTTTTGACCTACAGTAGTCCCTATATTTTTTGTTAAAGGCTCGCTGCATCTGAGCCCAAGTGCTGATACTGTTTCCAGGTAACCCCATGAATCAGTGTAGTGTTGCATCCTTGAGGGTAGAAGGAAAGAGTTTCAACCTTTGCTTGTCCTTGGCATAGTCATAATTTCGAAAAAGGACAACAAACTCAAACAGGAAGGTATCAAGGTATTCAGTGGTCAATCCATGGAAGTGAGGTAAGGCTGAGGGACTTATGTTTTTCATTTTCATGTCCCCATTGGTCTCTTGGATGGGAAAGGAACCTTATATTCTTTCCTCATCTCCTATACCATTTTTGTGTTCAGCCATGGTCTCAAGAGGGATGTTATCTTGCTCTTCTTTCGTTATAGGATCTTCGTATATCTCTGGAGATTCACCTATAGGTTCTTTTGGATCATGGCCACCAAAGAAGAGAGAAGGGTGACTTAGTGATGTGGTGGGGGTGTTGGGTAAGAATTTTCCGATATTGTCTCTGTTCCTATGAGGCATGAAATGAAATATTTTTGGCTGCTTTTGTTTTTTTTGTTTTTTTGTTTTCTTTGTTTTTTTTTTGTTTTTTTTTGTATTTTTTTGTTTTTGTTTGTTTTCTTCTTGTACTTACAAAACTGAAAGAGATTGAATTTCAACTAATTAAAAATCTATCTTGCTGAAATGGAAATGTGGAATTGAAATGAAAGCAGGAAAGGACTAATCTATTTTGCTGAAATGAAATTGCCGGAATGAAATGCTAGGTTACGCTTGCAAAATTGAAATTGCAAAATTGAAATGTTGATATACGCTTACAGAATTGAAATTCTAATCTACTCTTGCAGAATTGAAATGCTAATCTACACTTGCAGAATTGAAATGCTAGTCTAGGAAAGCAAGAAATGTCTAGTCTACTTTTGCAGAAATGAAATTGCAGAATGGAAATGAAATAAAATACTTAGCAGAAGGTTGTAGTAGAAAATAGAAGAAAAGAAGTAATCACAAATACTCTGACGCTTCCCCGATAACAGCGCCAAAAAGAATGGTGGGCTCCAGTATTGCAGCAATATTGTTGCAACTCCTGGGACTCCCTTCTTTACTTTTATCAACCCCGTAGTTCATAACAAACTTGGAAACGATAGTGTTGTATGCACAAGTAATAGCTCTTGCTGCGGCTGTCACTTGGTCAGCTGGCACAAGTCCGCTAGGAGCTTAAGCTAACTTCTATGAGCTCTGAGAAGAATCTTTTTTACTAATGGATGGAATCTAACTCAAAGGAAGCTAATCTACTTGCAGAAAGAAACTGAAAAGCTGAAAGGAAATGCAAACCCTAGCAAACCCAAATTTTACTAGCTAGCCCTACTGACGCATGAAAGAGGAGGCAATCTACTGAAATATATGCCATTTACTTCTAGGAAGGTAAAATACATGTGTCTAATCTACTTCTATTTGAAGAAAACATCTTTTTGTATTTTTGACTAAGTTGTCAGAATTATCATGCATGTGCTTTCACTGTTTTTGACTGTGCAGAGGTGGATTTGTGAGAGGAAATTCTTGCAGGAGGTTGGGAAGGTTTGGAGAGGGCCTAAGGGGTCCTTAGCACCCTTCGAAAGAGTTTCACAGAGTTTGGCTATCAAGGAACTGCTTTCGTGAGCTTCTACAGCAAGTTGCAAGGGTTCTACAGGATGTTTTGGAATTTATACAGGATGTTCTGTAATTTTCTACAGGATGTTCAGAAAGGGGATTTTGGAGGATTGATGGAGGAACAAAGATGAAGGAGTGGGTATGGAGGTGAGATAAGGTTGTGAGGAGGTCCAGGACTTGGTGGATGGAGCTGAGTGGCTAGGATGGTTGGATTTGTTCAAAGAGGGGTAGAGCAATGTTACAGAAAAATATGGGAATTTAGGGCAAAGCGAGAAAATGTAGCAAACGTAAGGCAAGAATCCGGGTTAGAGGATGGAGAAGGTGGGATTTATGGAGTACGAGCAAATGGAGAAGTATTACAGGTGCTCTGCAATTTATTTCTCAAACTGAACAAACAAAGACTTGGAAAATCAAGGACCTAGCTACTTTAACCTAATCTGACCTAAATAACAGAAAAGAAAATGAACAGAAGTCTATTTGCAACAAAATCATGTGAAGTAACTATGCAACTAAGAAATCATGAACCTAAGAATGCAACCACAACTGATATCAACTTTGGTAAATGAGAATCTAACACTAATAATTGCATGGTGAAGCAAAGACAATGTTTTTGGTGACAACAAGGTCAGCTTGGTCCCAGATCATGATCCCACTAAGGGAGAGGTGAGATATGAGGTGCTTGATAGAATTTTTCTGAAGATCTTCCCTGTTATTAACCTATCAAATCAACCTGAACATGAAAAGCCTTCTTAATCATCAACTATGATCTAGGTAACCAAGCAAGATTCTAATGTACTTAACATAAATTATTTTGCAAAGACATAAAAAGCAAATAACAGTACACAAAGGAAGCCTTGGCACTTGGGTTGGGCCCAACCCCAAGAGCTACAGGCTCCTAAGAAAAACTCAGAACTAATGCCAAATAAAGCTGCTTTCCATTACTCAAAAATAATCATGTCACAAGAAAGTTATACAACAACAACTACAAAATGAGATGAGAAAATAACAGCACTCTAGTGCAAAAGACAAAAATCCAAAAAGTAACCTATGAAGGCCTGAAGCCTTTCTATTTATGAACTACAAGGGTCTCCAATAGCCCTCCTTAAATCAAGGGGCTTGGCTGCTCAAATTGCCAGTGATCAACCACTTTACACAAGACTACTCGGCTACCCTTGGGAATCCTTTTCGGTGGCCTGCTAAACTCTGGGCTGAGGGTGGAGATTTCGAGGAACGGGCCATTTAATGCAGGGGACACCCTTCCTACGAATCCTCACCCTTGTTCCTTCATGCTTGGCTATCATCTGGCTCATAATTGCTTGGCCTTGGACCACAATTCGTCCAAAAATATGCATTAACAATGTGTTAGCCTCCTTGGTCAAGTGACTATCCTCATTCGTTCAACCAACATAAATATACTCAAAAAACATGCATAAACTATGAAAGATGGTGGATTGAGGAAGAATAGTTAGGCAAAATGAGACCAATAAGTTACCCAATTCCGGGGCTCATCATCATCTATGATTTTCAAGATCCTTTTACAAGCCTTTTTGAATCGTCAGTCAAGGTATTGTTTTGTTCACTAGTGTAGAGATTGGATTTTTTTGAGGTTTGAGTATCTTCTTCCATTTAGTGTTCTAGTTTTTATCTTGCTAAAGCATAGCCAAGAATTCTATTTATGTGAGAAGCTACTTGATTAGATTTAATGGCAATTTGAGATCACTTGATTAAACACTTGTTCTAAACAAATTAGGATAAGTACGAAACGGTGTGCAATAAGCTTCCTTGGAAAGCATCTCTTTTAGCACATTGTTGGGGCGTTTAGTTTTTACTAAAGGACCAACTGACCTCTACACATTAAATCATCAACCCGATGTTTCGTCTATTTATTTCAAGGTTTTCCACAATTTTTTTGCAAGAGGTAGTGCTAATATTATCTAATCTGTATGATCTTAATGAAAAGTAAGGACATGTAAATAAAAGGAACAACTCAACCTTATTGAAAGAAGGAACTCACTCTTAACCTATAGACTTCAAGGTTAAGAAATCAAGGATGCTAAAATACTCAACGCACTAAGTCTCTTACCAGAAACACTGATGCAATCCAACTAAATATAAAGTTGTTTCCTAAGAAACTATGTCTACAACAAAGGAATAACATTATGACTAGAAATGAATATGTAGAAAATAATATCAAGTCTTGGGAATTAATAATTCGACATTAATCATAGGAAACAACAAGGAAATATAACACTCAGAGAATCAATTGTAGTAAATATAAATCAGTGATACTCCATTATGGCTAAAGCAAAAACTCATACTATAGCAACAAATATGATAATCAGAAATTGGATCTATAACACAATTGAATAATTCTAGAAGAAATAATGAAATAAAATATGAATTTAATAATACAAGAAAGGACAACCGTAGTTCTTGGACTCAGCCCAAGATCGCTAGAATTAAACTGCCTTGTAGCTAACTCAATGCAATAAGTTAAGGTCAAACTGCAAAAGTTTACATTAAATTATAATTAGTCAATTAAAAGGATTGTGTGTAAAAATTTATAACATAGATCAAAATTAATATATCTCACACCCCTACTGAGGTTCAATTCCTCATTTTTATATTACAAGTGAGTCTATTTTTAAATAAGAAAGTGAACCTAACAATCTGAATGCTCTCAAGATGCATTATTTAAATTAAAAAAACCCCAACATTGCTACAGGTCTATTTGGGCACATTACTCCCAACATTTTGATCAGTAGTATTAGGGCTTATCAGACCCTAATTTAGTTGCTACATGTCCTAGATAAGACATCACATTGAATGCCTTCAATCCTGAAAGTTTCTTGACCTGAATCACCCCTAAAATGACAAATTAGGAGATCAGCACAACCTTGGTCAGGGGTAACTCTGCTGCAATGCAGGTAGGCCCATTCAGGGGTGCATTTTAGTACCCATAGGCCCACTTTGACATGTGTTGGGCGAGATAGAGCAAAATTTGCATACGGGTCTGGGAATATTGCTTGGTACTAGATTATTCTAGAAGTTCCCACCTCTTATCCCATCCTATGAGCTTCAATTTGGATACAATAAGGATCCATTAACCTCCTATCCTCTAATCCCTTCCTCCATGGAAACTAACTACAAGTTTGGAAAGCCATTCAATGCCAAATTTATGACAAACCACCTCCATTTCCCTATAAATTGAGCACTCATCATAGTGATCATGGGCTAGATTTTCAATATTGTAAGGAAATACTGTTGGTTTGAGGTTTGAGATCATAATCAAGTAATGTTATGTTGTTGGATTGGTGTTCTTTTGGTGTGATTAAGGATGGAACTCAAGCTGGATGAGTGACATGCGATCAGACTTCTTTAGTTGTAACTCTTCCTTCTACTTTTAATAAAGTTGTTTACACCTTTTCCCATATTCTTGTCTCTATGGATGATGATTACATCTGTAAATTCTTTCTATTGCATTTTCGTATAGTACATAGATCACTTTGATTGATTGGTTTTTATCCTCTATTTAAGATTGCAGGTATTGATCAAGTGGATTCAGTTCAAGAACGAGCGACAGGAACAATTCAAAGGAGACAAAGGGAGGGGAAAGATAACAAGTAGGTTCCTTGTCTTATCTATCTATCATAGGAAAAGGTTAAACTTTTTATTTCTATTGTTCTAGGTGTAGCTACCCACCTAGGGAAAATGTGTTTATCCATAAATGCAGATTCCATATAACAAATTGGCAACTCCACTGGGGATCGACTGACATTCATCGTAGTTTATCTTCATCATAGTACACCCTAGTAGACTTTACTTGCCTTTATTCATCTTATTTTAGTCTTTTTGAAGTGTTTTTGGTCAAAAATTGTCCTTGAATGTCTCTTGATTGGCCTCTTTGGCACCAGTGCAAGGTTGGTCTTGATACAGTGTGTTGCAGAGCATCCTTGGCTTAGACATAGTGAACTAAAGTGCACTGTCTCCCATTCAGGGTGGTGTTGATCCTCCTTAAGCCAAAAATCCCTCCTTTGGCTTGGTTTTCTCAAAATTTCCTTTTGATTTTGCTTGCTAGAAGATCAATGTTTCTTGTGTTTCTAAAATCGATTAGTATTTACTCTCCTAGCCCTACTTTGGCCATGATTGTTTAGTGTTTCTTAAGGGATTTCTTTATCATTATCAATTAACTGTCAAACTTAGTTTATATTCGATTAGTATTTTCTCAAAACGAAGAGTCATAAAGTCTTCATTTATTTGAAAAGAAATTGTCGTAAAGTCTTCATTTCTTGTGAAAAGTATTGATTGATTGTACGTGTATTTAGTTTCCTTTTGTTCATCTAAAAATTAGGGGAAATGAAAAGAAAAACTTACACTATGAATTTAGAGGTTTGTGTGTGCTTGTAGGAATAGTTTAGGGAAAGTTGCATTAGATGTGCTCTATGGTCTTTGTTAAAAGATTTTTATTTCTCTATCCCTACTAGTGTTACATGTCTATTTGGGCACATCAAACCGAACATTTAGATTAGTACTATTAGGGCTCATAAAACCATAATTCAGTTTCTACATGCCCTAGACAAGTCATCACATTTAATGGCTTCATTCCTAAGATTTTCCTCACCTAAACCCTCCTAAAATGACTCCTTGGGAGACCAACACAACTTTTCTTAGGGGTAACTTCACTACAGCAATGCAAGTAGGCCCATTCAAGGGTGCATTTTAGTGTAGTTAGCCCCACCTTGACCTATGCTAGGCAAGATTGAACGAAATTTGCATAGGGTTCTAGGAATATTCCTTGGTTCTAGATCATTTTGGAAGGTTCCCATCTCTTATCCCTATAGTTTTTAACCCCGTATAGAAATTACCTGCATACGAATTCTAAATCACATGAAAAAATAAAAATGCGAGAGCATAACACATAAACCACATATACACAGAGATTTCCCTCTGGATCCCAAAACCAGGACTACCAGCTTGATTTTTCATTATATTCCTTTCAATGTTACAATACATATTTATACATGCTGAAGCGTCCAATACCATGGACCGAAAACCATCGCATCCAAAACCATGGACCGAAAACCATTGCGTCCAAAAAACATGTGCGAAAATCATGCACAAAACCATAGGTGGGTCCGCCAACCTAACATAGGGTCCAAAACCAAAATTTTCCGGGGCACTGCCCTGAACCCCATAAAGTGGGGTTAGGAGTACCCCTCAAACCCCCTGTTAACTATCTGGAAAGAATATAACACAACCCAACAATCTGCCACTTGTTGTTTTCTTTCCATAGGGGGCCACAGGAGAGTTTAGTGATTTTTCCAGCCCTTAAATGCCCATTGTTTCTCTACACCAAGAGAACTTCTTAGAGCTCACAGATTTTGTCAATGCATCTACAATATTCTTCAAAGTGTCCACCTTTACCAGCAACACCTTTTTGTCTTCTATCATATCCCTCACAAGGTGATATTGAACATCAATGTGATTTGTCTTTGAATGATAAGCAGGGTTATTTGCCAAGAAAATTGCACTTTGGCTGTCACAGTCTATCCTTATAGCTCCCTATACTAACCCCATA
>APFE030426345.1:0-64962 GCA_000404065.3 Pinus taeda | reverse complement strand
AATTAAATTTTAAAGAAATTTAGAGAACCTCCATGTGGCAACAACTAACATAAGAATATCCATTTAAGAGATAACTTGATTTAAATTAGGGAGTAGATAGGGGATCAAATCTTGACTTATCAATTGACTTTAGTAATGAACACAAATTAAGGAGTAAAAGGGGGATCAAGAGACAACTAGGAGAAGAAATATCAATCTTGTTGAGGTGAGGAAAAATATTATTTGTAAATTAAAATCTAAGTAAATAGTTTTGGAGATCCTTGATGAGAGAGTGACACATGGGTGGGTGAATATCAAACTATTGGATTAGAAAAAATAGTTAATTATGCATGAAATGCCAAGTGTCACCTATGAGGACTCCTATAAAAGAAGGGGCGGGCCATGGGAAAAAGGAATTTTCTTTACCCTATTGTTGGATGGATAAGGCTATGTCAGAGTAGTGACTATGAGCTATAGTGAGTTTGGTGAAGTAGAGGACTATAGAGAGGGGAATCTTGAGCCCAAGAGTGCTCTATACATTTTCTCCATTGTACAACCCCATTGTAGCTCGGGGGTCCGTGGGGAAGGAGAGTAACCAAGGAGTAGGCTGGGAGGTCAACTAATGGGTCATTGCATTTGGATTAAGCATGTCGAAATTCACACTTGGAGGCGACCGGCAACAAAGGAGGGCAAATAGTGGCAAGTCAAGTTTGAATCTCATATCCTGGTGAATGGTACCTATGTTGTTATAATATTATTTTGTATGACTTCATTTTGGCTTTAGTTAATAGCATGTAAATTAGATGATATTTTCAATAAAGTGAAATTCAGGAAAGTTGTTATATAATTCTTAATAATTTTTGAGTTCCCAATGCTGTTTTCTTATGGTTGTATTTTTATTATTTAAAAACAAAAAAAATTAGAGGGTTGGTCCCTACACATTAGAAGCATGATATGATGCAACATTTAAGGAAGAGGGCATCATAAAAGCATACAACTAAAGCAGGATCTCATGACATCATCATAGGAAGCTTGAAAAATAAGTAGAAGTATATGACAATCATCATTAGAAGGAAGAAGCTCTAGGTAACCTCATTTGAAGCATAAGTAGTACTTATGGATAGAAGAGAGTCGTCTCGTGTAGAAATCATCATATATCATTGTTAAGGAGCATTTGCAAGATGAGGATAATTAGGATCCTCTATTGAAATCTTCATTTTAAGGTTCATCTCTTGAAAGAAGCAAGTGTATAGAAGAATTCCACCTTATATGGGATTCATTGTTTGGAAGAATGATGGTATGATGACAAAGGAATGCAACATGTCAAGATGGTTGAAGTACTTTCAATCAAGGAAAGGAGGCTACTAAAAGAAGCCTAGATGACCAAAAGAAGAAAATAGGTATGTATGCATATGTTTAATAAATTAATTTATGTCATCATATAATTGTGATAGCATGGATAAGTTCTCTACCTCATGAGTATGATCAAAGGAAAAGGATCTCTTTCGATGAAAATATGCATGAAGGCATGGTTCACATATATTAAATCAACATAATATGTCCTCATATGGAATATGAGGTGGTTGACAAAGACGAAAGAACTATGGATGGAAGTTCCTAGGGAGAAATATGTGAAGAAAGAAAAAATAAATCATGGAAGATGCAACTATGATGACATAGAAAAAGGAAATCAACACTCGATAACTAAAAGAATTGACAATGATATCTCCATGGGAAAGGCATGAAGACTTTGGTAAAGTATGAAAAGAAATAAAACCCTTGACATTAAATATCTTGGAGATGTGTCAATATTTATGCAGGATGTTGATGTTGCTACAAGCAAATGTCATGATGAGGAGCCATCACAAAAGGTAATTTTGATTTAATGTTCAATTTTGATTTTCGAACAATACCTGGATGGGCTAATACAAGGCTACTGAAATAAAGTTTTGGATGTCATCTACAACTACTAATCATGTGGATGGATGGAAGATCATGAAGGATACATGATATGGAAAAGGTAGTTGTATGAAGAAAAGCTAGATATGAACTAAAAAGATCACTTTCTGATGCAAGGAAGTATGACATGAATAACATGGTACATGAAGGAAAGTGATGGATGGTGGATGCCCTACAAGATGAAGGCTCCATAAAGATGAGGATGAAATTCATGACATCAAATGAAGATGCTCTACAAGCAGTTGAAGGTACCATGATCTCCACCAAAGAAGAGATAGCTACTGCTAGAAATAGGTCTCTAGTTAAGAGGGAGCTTGGAAGAAATTTTTTGGTTAAAAAAGAACTTGGACAAGTCCCTAGGTAAGAAGAAGCTTGGATACATTCCTTTTATATAAATAGGTACATTCCTTCATAGGAATGGGTATATCCTCCCTAGTTGAGAGGGAAAGATATGCACATCATTCTTGTCTTCACTTGGGAAGAAAGAATGGAGGATTGGGTAAGAATATAACATCCGATACTCTTTGAGGATTTGGTAGGAAATCCAAGATAAGAGTAGTCATAGAGGACCAATATCCTTTGAGGATTGGGAATCCAAGATAATAACAGTCCTGGAAGGAAATACCCTGTGAACACTCGCGTGGAGTATGTTCCTTGAGGGACAATGATGAAGGTGTCTACAAACTATCGGTCTCGCAAGCATTGTGACCCGATCTTATGGAGAGATAGAGATGCTAGTCAAGGCCCTGCTATGTGACATTGTTGGATGATATGACGCTAAACAAATGGATTAACAATCAGAATCTTCTTATGAGAATTCTTCAGTTTGAGAATGTCCAATTACCTTGTATAGATTATGAATACTTCCCTAGTTAAGAGGAGGCATTCAAATATGTAACTAGGTTTGGTCTTCATAATGACATATGTAATCATGATTTTATGTTTTTGATGTAATGAGAAAAATAAATTTATTATTTTTATTCTTGAGGCATGGGTTTCATGATGAAGTAAATTTATTTTTTGATCAAGCTCCCAATTTGAGCTCCTAGGGCTTGTCATTGAGTCTACAAGTCATTAATTCATTTCCATGTATGAAAGACCCATTTGGGGCATGTTACATATTGTAAAATAAATTATTTGAGTCAAAATAAATTCAAATAAGCTCCAAGACCTCTTTAAGTGCTAACAATCAAGCCGACCTATCTAGAAGATGAAGTCGGCCTAGAGATAGTGACAAGTGGACCTACAAAGGTGGACATGAATCCTATATGTTGAAGAGCTTGACCTCATTTGAAGGAGCATCGATCCAGCATCAAGAGCAAGCAAGAAGTGCGAATAAGAAGGAATAAGAAGCCTCTTAGTACAATGAAGAAAATTTGAAAGATGACAGAAAAATTTGGATCTGTTTTTGGGATGAAGTAACTCACATGTGTGAGGAGTATTAGGGCTCTCACTATAGAAAGAATATTGAAAATTATAATCACTCTAGAGGAGAAAATTTGGGTGGAAAATGGATCATATTGGAAACCGAATTGTTGAAGAGGAAGTAACTTACCAAGCGAAGAAGAAAGGAGGAAAATTTCTCCATATTCTCACTCACACTTGTGGCCTAGGGTTTTTGTAGTAAGGTCGATTTGTAGTCAAGAAGTTGCAAGTCCAAAAAATAGTTTGAAGGAAAACGCACTGCTACGAGAAAGTTTGTTTGACTGAATTTCACTTTGTGAAAGAGAAGGTCATCAAGGAGAGGCATTGACTTGGTATTGGAGGGATTTGTGTCAAGGATCTAGGTATTCGAATTCATCAATTGAAGTTTCTATAAGAAGACGAATTCTTGTGGGCTTTCCTCTTAGATAAGAGAGGTTTTAGCCTTGGTTGATCACCTATATCGTGTGTCCTTTGTCTCATTTTTCTTATTGGTAGTTGTTTGATGAAGAAAACACTAATAATAACAAGTGAAAGAAGAAGCTAATTAAGTGAAGTAAAAATGCACCACAAATAGTTATCAAAGCAAGAGAAATCATCATATGTTGCTTCCCCTAGATTTCTCAACACATATAATTCTCCACATATCAAGGAATGAGATCAGAAGATAGATGTAGGTAGCTCTGACCAATCTTTATTAAAGTACAAATAAGAATAGAAAAATGGTGTTGCAGGTGAAATTAAACATCATTAAAATGGATATATTTGAGGTTGTAACATATTATCTAATGAGGGTCCAATATGCTCATGATGAGCTTGCAACTATTGGGGAAACTATGCATAATTCAAAGCTAGTTAAAGTTTCTCTAAAGGTGTGCATAAATCACTGGTGCACTTTTCTAGATGGGATTCTTGCTCGTCAACAACTTCCCAATTGGAGCTAGTTATTGGATGACTTAACCTAGAAGGAGATTTGGGAAAACTCATTGACCACGGGATAGCAAAAGGGTGGTGAAGAGAAAGATGAGCTTTCTCTTGCATCAGAAGCGAAAAAGGAAAAGGTGAAGGCTAAGCAAAACTAGGGTGGAGGAGGATCTTCATAGAATAAGAAGCAAAATGACATGAGAAAAGTGAAGTGCTTTGCTTGTCATACGTTTAGACATTTTTCCAGTCAATGTACAAACAAAAGGAAGGGCAAGGGAAAGACTACTACAACAACTACTATGCAGATGGAGAAAATTTCCAAGAAATTTGAGAAAAACTTCACCTTAGTATCTTGCCTTTCTAGAACATTCACGAGAGGTGTTTGGTTTGTCGATAGTGGATCATCTTGTCACAAGAAGGGATCTCGAGACTTATTCACCAACATGACCAGAGGACCCAAAAATGTACATATGGAGCTTAGTGATAAGGAAAAGTATGCAATAGAAGGTACTGGGAGTATTGAGTTTAAGATGGAATCAGTTGGCATTATGGAGGTGAATGAGGTAATGTAAGTATCGAGTTTGGAGAAAAATCTCCTTTCAGTTTTGGCCATAAAGGAAAGAGGATTGAAGGTCAAATTTATGGTAGGTGAAGTGGGTGATTGGTAGAAGGGTGAGGGATCTCTATCTATTGAGAGGAAAACTGGTGAAGGCTCTCATACATGAGAGTGACAACCAGAGCGAGATTTGGCATAAGAGGATGGGGCACCTACATTAAAAAGCTCTTCATATGTTGAAAAGGATGGTCACTAGGTTTCCAAAAACGAGGGTGGAGCAGGATGGACTGTGTAAAGGGTGTACACTTGGAAAGCAAGTCAAAATGGCATATCCTCACAATGATACTGGGTCTAATGGAGTGCTAGACTCAATGCACTCAAATATTTGTGGTCCTATGTCTGTGACATAGATCACAGGGTCCTTAAATTTGCAACGTTCATAGATGATTATTCTAGAAAAACTTGGATCTACTTCCTGAAGACCAAGGATGAGGTATTTGATTAGTTTTAGGAGTTCAAAACTCTTATGAAGAACCAAACTAGGAAGAATACTAAGGTGTTGTGATCAGATAATGGGGGCAAGTATACCTCCAATTAGTTCCAGGATTTTTGCAGGGAAGACGGAAATAAGAAGGAGCTCACAATGCCTTACAACCCTCATCAGAATGGGGTTGCTAAGAGGAAAAATAGGATCGTCAAGGAGGCAGCGAGGGAAATGATTTATGATAAGGATTTGCCTATGTTTTCATGGGTCAAGGCCTGCAATACAACTATGTACATGTAGAACAGGAGTCCTCACAATGTGTTGGACTAAGCGACTCATCAAGAGTTGTTTACAAAAGTAAAATCATATGTGAGTCACTTTCCCAAATTCATTAGTCCACTTTATGTCCATGTTCCTACAAAGAAAAAGGACTAAAATGGATCCCTTGTTTGAGAGGGGCGTATTTGTGGGTTATAGTGAGGTCTCAAAGGCCTACCGAGTCTACATTCTAGGATAGAGGAAGGTGATATTGATTCAATATTTCAAATTTGATGAGGGAAGAACCCTTAAGATATCTCATGAGAAGGAGCCAACAACGATAGTGGATTGGAAGTGAGAGGCTCCTAAGGTTGAGTAGGGACTAGTAGCACTAGCAATAGAGACACAGTGGATAGATCTGGAGGCGTTGAATATTCCTTCGAGCTATACCAGGAGGAGGTCGAGATGGGCCAAGCAAACCTTGAGGGATGTTGAGGAGCATGTGGAGGCTAATAGTAGCACCTTTAGGCAAAGCAGACCACCAACAAGATTTTTTTGAGTTATTTGGCACTAACGAGTAACATCAACAAATATGAGCCTTCCACTTTTGAGGAGGTTATAAATGAGCACATCTAAAGAGATGCAATGGTAGAGGAGTATAGATCCACCATGAGAAATGATGTATGGGACATCATGTTGAGATCAAAGGGAAAGTGTATTGTCACTTCTCGATGGATCTATACGATCAAACATACAACTGATGGTAGTATCGAGAAGTATAAAGTGAGGTTCGTGGCGAGAGGCTTCTCCCAAAAGGAGGTAGTGGAATATGAGGAGACATTCACACCTATTGCTAGATATATATCCAGTAGAGCAGTTATGTCCATTGCTTCAAAGATGGGGTGGAGGATACATCAGATGGATGCGAAGGCTACTTTCCTAAGTGGGGTAATCAAGGAGGATTTGTATATCAAGCAACCTTAGGGCTTTGAGGTGTAGGGAAGAGATTACCATGTATGAAAGTTGAAGAAGGTCCTTTATGAGCTAAAGCAGGCTCCATGCACATGGTATACTAGGATCGAGGGATATCTTCTTGGTTTGGGCATCACCAAGAGTGAAGCAGATCCCAAATTATACTATGTACTTGTTGAGGGTGGACCACTCATCTTGGTATTATATGTGGATGATCTCTTTTAACAATATCCAAGAAGCTCATAGAGATGTGCAAGGAGGATCTTGCTTCATAGTTCGACTTGAAAGACATCGGGTTGATGCACTAATTTTTGGGATTGGAGGTGTGACAAGAACCAAAAGAGATTTTCCTTGGGCGGGGAAAGTATGTAGTTGAAATCTTAAAGAGGTTCAATATGGAGGATTATAGGCTACGTCTACATTGATGATCACTAACGTGAAGAAATTGAACACTTCTAAAGGTGAATTAGTGGATGCCACACTATATAGGCAACTGATAAGTTCCTTGATGTATCTGATCTACACTAGGTCGAATATATGTTTTTTTGTGAACAGAAAATCAGTTCATGATGGAGCTAAGACAAGTTCATTGGGTGGAAGAAAATCATGTGTTCATTGGGTGGAAGAAAAACTCCACATCTGGATGTTGTTTCAACTTGGGATCAACCATGATCTCATGGTTCAGTAGGAAGTAATAGTCAGTGACACTCATTTTAGCAAAGGTAGAGTACATGGAAGCAAGTATGGTGAGTTGTGAGGTAGTATAGTTTCAAAAGATGCTTGCAGGAATATTTGATATGCAGATTGGGCCAACAATATTTCACTATGATAATTAGAGTTAGAATAAGCTCTCTGAGAATACTATGTTTCATGGCTGGTCCATTTGAGATTATATATCACTTCATTAGAGACATGGTCCAGAGAGGTGTTGTGAGATTGCAATACATTTCTATAGAGAAGGTGTTAGATGTTTTCACTAAGCCTCTAGTTAAATAAAAGTTTGTGACATGCTGAGATAAGCTAGGGGTGTTGGAGAATCCATTCCTTGCTAGAAGGGAGTGTTGAAGTTAGTGGTAGCTTTATAAGGTCTTCTGCATAGTTGGTGTCTTAGTACTTGGATGACATTATTTGCCTCTTCTAAGTGCTTGCTTGGTGAATTAAGTGATTTATGTCTTCTTTCCTAAATCTAACTTAGGAAAAGTACAATAATTAAAGTCAAGTAATTATTGTGGACTATTAAGTCATTTTAGAAGGACAAATAGTTTAATTATTTAAGTGACTTAAAAATAATCTCAAGCATTGATCTCTAAGATGATTCTAGAAGTGATATTAGGGTTAGGGATTTGGACTTAATGAAGATTATAAAGGGAGTCTAATGAGGAGGTGACGAAAAAAGTATATGATCGAGTCATCATTTAGAGAAAGCAGTATTCTCTAAGTGTGAGTGGCTCTATGGATCATGAGCACAAAGAAGAAGTGCGAGTGGATTTGGCCGAATCTAGGAAGCGAAGTAGTAGGAGATTGCAGAGCCAACTTGTCATAGGGAGATTGATTTTATCTGGAGGATACCGAGTTTTCCCTAGTGTGCATTAGTGACACGAAAGGAGAGCACAGGTCAAGTTGTTGGCTGAGTATTCAAGCCGATTTCATCTAGAGGTTGATTTCCTAGAGGTCAAGTTCCTTGGGTTGAATTCATTCTGAGGAAGTCATGTCATAGGTTTCAGTTTTGTATTTTTCCTTATATATTTATAAGTTGTAAAACCCATATTTTCCAGATAATTAAATGACAGAGAAATTTTATGGGTGAATTACCTTGCAATGTGCGATTGATCTCTCTGGTTTAATTCCGTTGCATATATTTAATTCTTGAAGTTAAAAATCCCAGTGATTTACTTTTCGGTGATTCAATATTTATTTGGGAAAATAAATAAATTGTTGGGGATAAAATAAATTGTCATGAGAAATAAATTTGGTTGGTATTATAAATCTAACAACATGCACATTTACTTAAGTGGTGAATGTAGACAATCTCAAAGTCTTTGAGGCTTCCATTCTAGACTAGGAAGAGGAATAAGTCCTCCCTTCTATAGAGGATTTAGCACCATATGCTTAGGTGGAGTTGACATAAGATACAATTTTGCAAAAGAGGTCCAAAACTACAAGACAAGGGCAACATGACCTTTGGCAGATTGGGTTGAAAGGACAATTTCCAAGCAAAGCTAAATGCTACACCCGATAGAAGGTGTAGGAATTTTTTTTGGCCTCATTCAATAATAGCTTTTGAGGATCAAAAGCCCCAAAAAATGGAGAAGTGTGATCCAAATTTTATTATTATATTTTTTCATCCATCTTAATGCTTTTAGAGTGGGAAAAGTGGAGGAATCAACTCAAATAACATTTTTTACCTATGCGACCCAGTTTGGCAAATTGAGTTCTGAAACATTTTGGGAGTAGCTTAAGGCATCAAATAGTGTTTTTTGGGACGCAAAAATTTCTTTTCCTATTCCTAAAACATGTACTTGCTACTTTAAACACAAAGGCATTTCCAATGGGGCAAAAATCACTTCAAACGAAGTTTGTATGTAAAAGTTATGCCACTCGAAAGTTGACCTTCCTGTTTTGATAACCATAATTCAAGAGGATGCTACGTGAGACACCATTATTCATGGAAAAGAGGCTAGCTGCATGATCATGATGAAGAAGACTCTAGAATAGTCCATATTATAACACTAGTTAAGAGTTGCAAGAGTCAAACCTAACCACTAGTAAGCTATGAGGTTGTGTTATAACGAGACCACTAGGAGAAACGATGGCCCTTTTCTATTTGATGCATTTTGTTCCATATATGAGTAGAGTAGTTGCAAGTGGACACAGAGAGAGAAAACAAAGAGGATTTGTGCATTGTAGTAGCCCACATGTCATAGGCCTCACTTCTTTGTACTTGCATCCATTTTCCATTTGAAGATAGAGAGAGCTAAGCAACCTCGTCTTCTAACTAGGTTTTCTCCCAAAAGGGTTTCCTAAGGTATATCTTGTGTTCTTATGGTTGTGAGTGATTTTAGTTTTGCTCGTTCTCTATTTTCCACATTTCAAATATCTTATGCATGAAACCGTAACTTCATAAATCCAAAAGTCTAAGGAAAAATACTCTGCATGGTATACATTTTCAGACTTTTAAGTATAATTTTATTAAATCTATTGTGACAAATTGTTCAATGGAATATCCACGATAGTTTATGGGTCATATGCATACTTGCATAAAGTATTAATTATGTGAGTATCATTACAATGAAAAAGAAAAAGAACATTCAAGGAAGAGACCTCACATAATATACACTGAAAGAAAGAAAGAAAGAAAAAGAAAAAAATATGATGACACAAGAATGAATGAAGTAACCGAATGGATAATGATAAGATTTGTACAACAATCTTTAGCATGTGACCTTAAAGTCTAGCATGTGACCTTAAAGTCTAGGCATAAGATGAGCACAAGACATGCCACTCACCACCCTAGAGGTACCAAAAAGACCATGGTGCAATAAAAGGATGAAGAGGACCATTATTAGGTGAAAGCATGATATGTTTTAACAATGGGTTCATTCATTTTTCTGTTATTTGTAACAATGGTGTAATAATAGGATATAGAGGACCATTATTAGGTGAGAGCATGATATGTTTTAACAATGGGTTCATTCATGGTCAGTTATTTGTAAGCTTATTAATAAATAAGAGTTCAGATTTCAGATTTATGATTTCAAATAGAAGCAACATTATAGAGTTCACTATTCATGAATAAGTAAGTCTATCTTAAAAATATGGATCCAAATTTTTTAATCTAATTGAAACCTGGATTCTTTAACCCTCCCCTAGTTGCCTTCAATCAATTTCATTTTCATTAGTATTTCAAAGTATGGTCTAAATACCATAAGAAGGAACCTTGAATCGTCAAAGTATATCTGAACTGTAACGTATGAGGTCCATATCCAGTATCTTTCTCAATCATCAATACTCTGAGTTAATTAAATATTTTATATTTTTTGTCATCTTATTGAATGAGTTTTTTAGGTTTTTACAGGTTCACATTTAAAAAAACCAGTGCTCATGGCCTGGATGCAAATCTAACAACTTGTGTATGCTGGACACTGTTATGTCTGCAAATAGTAAAGGTCATTTAATCTGTTGTGCAGATTATTTTTGCTAGTTGTACTTTACTAATATTTACATAGGTGACTACATAACTAATATATACATAGCTGACCAGATTTTAATATAGAGGTTAGATAGTATCAAGGAAAAAAATTGAATCTATTTTTGTCTTAGTCTTAGTAGACCTTAGCCTCAATAGACAAGTATCAACCAATTCTGTTCATCTGAAATTGCCATGTTTATTGGTGAGGAATCCAGCATGGAAGTAGTAGACAATTAGTGATAATGGAGATTATTAGGAAGGATTACATGAAGAGAGTGTTCCACAGTCAAAGTCTGCGTGATTCAAAAATGATTGGGACAACCTGCTTGACAAAAACTTATCTCGCAAGAATCTTGTTATAAAACCCCCAGATCCTTGTTGCAATAATCCTGTTATATATGCTTCACTTATCAGCCAAAATGCTCTCCATCTCCTTTGCTCCACATATTTCTTCAATGCTTCTTCAATTATTTTCTCTTCTTCTGGACAATTCACGATTGCCATTGCTTCTCCCAAGCACCTTCCAAGAACCACTGCATCCTCAAGTGCAGAACAACCACCTTGTCCTAAGTCTGGAGTCATAGGATGCATTGCATCCCCTGCAACACACACATTACCCTTACATAGTTTTCCAAATAAAACTGCCCATGGCCATCTCAAGCTGAGCTGAGTTACTGTTAAAGTGTCCATTTGAGTTTTGTTTACTACGTCCAGAACATCCTCTGGATAATCTCCAAGTATTTCCAATGCTTTTTCCAATATACCCTTTGGATCACGTCCAATATCTGAATCTGTAACGCATCCAATTAGTTATGTATTATATTTTTGTCATTTGTTTTCAAATAGTTCACATGGCTTGTGACTGCTATTTGATGATGACCATGTCAAGCTAATCAATTCAAAGGCAATGTAGTTGTTCAAAATTATCGAAAAGGAATATAATAGAAGTTTTCAATAACTTTTAAGAATCTACTTTTAAGGTTGGTGATTATATCAAATGTTGATGGAGTATTCTACCACAAGGAAGTGAAGTCCCGGCTACGAACCAGTAAACATCCTTCTCATTACACGGAACAACACCTGCCCGCAAATGTTCTCCCATAAATCGCAGCATCTTTGGCCCAAACTTATGTCCTTCAGGGTACGTTGCCAATCCCCTAATGCCAGATCTCCCAATGAGACTAGGGGCTTGAAGCCCCAGCGAATGAGCCACTACGGAATGTACTCCATCACAACCTATCAGTACCTGTGAGTAGAAACACATTCCAAATGGTTGAGGCCAACATCTCACCGTAGAAGATAGATTTAAGGATCGAACTTGAATGAACAGAACCCCGTAGTTTTGTCACAAATACAAAATGAAGTGCTTCTGCGTGAGAAAACCCACTGCAGAGGTTCCCATCTGATAGAAACCAATGCACATGGGTTATTAAAATTACCTTTCTTTAGCAAGGGGAGATTCAATTTATCATTGCATTTACACCAAGTTTCATTACATTTAATGGGGATTAGAAGTTTGGATTTCAGAATCTACCTTAGCTCTGATAAGTGCACCTTCTTCCAGGTTCACTGTCGTTAAAGAAGAGTTTGTAGATTGTTGAATGGAAACAACTTTAGCGTTGAATCTGATTGTTCCTGGAGCCAATTCTTTTGCAAGGGTTTCAAGAAGCAAACGCCTTTTCACACACCGAACTTCATGATTCCCTCTGGCAGAAAAGTACTCAAGGAAAAGTTCTTAGCATCACAAAGCATGTGAAAGAATGAAGAAATTATCTCGATGTCCACAAATGACCAAAATAGATAATGGAAATATAAAGTACCTCATGTCATACAATGAGGGAGTGCAGGATTGCAGATTCTGGGATTATTTTGGCATCTGACAAACACCAGTGAGGTCAAACAATTTACTTTGCTCATGTTTGTAAGATTCTGAAATATTCCCAGAATCTGCAATTGAGTTAAGTCCAGCTAAGAGTGCAGAAGGAATCTCCTAAATATAAAAATGAGTAGGAACAAAAATAAAGAATAAAAACAGGTAAACAAGTAAATATTAGGCAAAGAGGCAACAGGATAAGCATTAATCTGAACCAGAGAAGCAAGGGCATTAATCTGAAAGAACCAACAACCCTAACATGAGAGGCATTTAAGATGAGTGGGAGTGGGTAGCAAAATGCCCAAATCAGGTAAAACATCCAATATAATTGAGAGTATTTTTGTTTTTCAAAAGTAGAAGCTTGAGGTACCGTCTAGAGGCAAAACAAAAAACTACCTGATATCAGTCTGGAACTGAGAATATTTTTCTCCTGTCCTAGCATGCTGTTTTTGGGTACCAGGTTCCACAGATCTAACTGTGATTGCAAAGGATGTTAAGAATATTGTGCCCAATAACAAGGGGCGTCTTATGATTCTGAATTTTTGGTTGGACTTAGGGTTCAGACAAGCATATGACACTGATAGGTGTCCATATTCCAGCATGGCATCAACCTTTTGGTATGGCAGGCTCCTTTAGTTTTCCCTACTCGTCATTTTGATCTTGAAAATATTGAAATGCAGATGGACATTTTTCTACCTATCCACTGGTTGCACCTATATCAACCCTCTGTAAAAAGCAGAACTAGAAACCCAATATTCTAAACTCTGCACGCGATGAGATCAGTCGTGTGTTGGGAATTGTGGTCTTAATGTTTCAACGATCAAATCCTGAATCCAGGAGGGCAGAAATTATAAGATGATGTGTTTTTACAATTGCTGTATCTATGTTTTCTATGGTCTTGAATGCTTTTTGAGAAATTTATTAGCCAAGAGTTATGTTGGCATACTTACAATTTAGAAGAGCCAGTGTATGAGAGCTGCTTGGTAAATCCTGAAGGGAAGGAAGTCAATTGTGCCCTGCAAGTTGGCAGACAAGAAGCTAAATTATTGTTGAAAGGGCTGTTGGAGGTAAAGTACAGAGGATCAAATTGAGTGATGCTATGGCCATACCCCTGTATCTGTAGATGGTTCAGGCGGAGAGAATCTGCAACACCGAGAACATCGAGAGCCCTCCAAGCATTGTTCATTAGAGTCAATGCAGTGCCTGTGGTTCGTAAAGAGTCTGCTCGCTCTAACACCAAGCTCTTCAAACCAACACTGCAGAAGGTCATTACAAATGTCACAAATCAGCAATCATATGAATGAGGACCTCTAATGAAGACGCAATGTTTGGCAGTCAATATGACCACAATAAGTACTAGTTCAAACAATTTTCAGAATCCTGCTTTTGAAATATTAACCCAACAGTTTTCAGAATCCTGCTTTTGAAATATTAACCAAACAGGAGCCGGAAAAATTAACCTTCACCTAATGGGATAGTTGGATATGCAGAGGCATGGAACAAAAATGAAGTTGAAATTTAACAAACGAAAGGAAAAAAACACTCTATTACACTGTCTCGTTCATTGTCCAACAACAAAACCAAAGTTACTATTACCAGGCTTAGCAATGTCCAAGGGTAAGCCGTGATTTCTGAGTGGCAGTTGTCTTGAGGGTATATATATATATATATAGATGAGAAAGAGAAAAAATCTATGAATATGAAAACCTACAATATCAATATAAATGCAGATTTTCAATATTAATTGATTTCAAAGTACATGATGGTACTGCATACTGCAAAATTCCATAAGACTTTGGACATTTGACAAGTCTGCTATTTGTCTGCTGCGAAAACAGGCAAAGTAAATGTTCTTGGTTTGTTTTTTTCTCTGTGTTTTATAGGGATGATGCTTCGTTCAGTCGATCTGATTCACTTGTGTTGGTCTTGCAAGTCTGAACCATATTTCCGAGTCAAATTGCGACTGACTTGGATGAGCTGATTTGGCTTGGCTTTCTGAAAGAACAGAGATGAACTCCGGTGTTAACAAAGAATCTAAGAAACCAGTAACACCGATCGAACTGTTTCTAAAAGATTTATATGCAAAACTGTCACTCAGACCTCTCAAGCCACAGCGAACACATGGAGCTCAACCTATTTGCAAATATGGATCTTAACCGAAACTTGGGTGGTCAGCAAGGTATCCAGGTCACTGACTATTTATTTCTGTGGAGATGGAGCTGTTGCAATCAAGAAAGACTGCTGAAGGAGATAAAATTCATAGGCATGGATTTTAACCAAAACACCAAGCTGAAGAACGCCGGAGTACTTGGAACCCATAACCTTTTATCTGTAGATATAAATTGTTAACAAAAATATCAGAACAGGGTATTCTGCAGAAACCCACCTTATTCCCTATTCATTCATGTATATGGAATTCTCACAATCAATAAAGATAGCTTCGTATTAAGTTTAAATAATGAGCTTTGCCATCTCAAAAACTAAATTATGAATGGAAAGTGGAATAGGTATTTCACATCAATTATATCAAGGATTTAGGAACTCTGATAGTAATATCAGAGATTTTAAACGCTGATTATTTTCATGAAGCCATTGACCTATACCAGCTAAATGGATACAAAGTTGCAGGGAAATGGACACTAAATTATGAATGGAAAATGGAATAGTTGTTTCACATCAATTATATTAAGGATTTAGTAACTCTATAGTAACATCGGAGATTTTAAAGGAAAAATAATTACTGATTATTTTCATGAAGCCATTGACCTATACCAGCTAAATGGATACAAAGTTGCAGGGAAATGAACAGAAGAAGAAATTAAGTACCTCTGTAGGGCAACTGCAGTGGCAAGCCCTGCAATTCCACCACCCACAATTACTATGCCTTCACATTGCTCATTGCTAATGCTGCTGCTGCTCATCTTCCTACCTCCTCAAACTTCAATCCAGTAGGCTGTTTGAAAGGTCGGTATGAGTAGGGCTCAGGAAGTGGTGTGATATACTATATAAGAAATAAATCAGGCTTCAAGCTATCATATGACAAGTTACTGTTAAGGAATAAAAGCAGCCAGAAAATGGGTTTGCAAAAATTCAGTGATCTATAACTGGATTTGAATCACAGCAAGAAGTAGCAAAAGTAGTAAGTCATGATCTGGGAGAATACAAAGGAAGTGAAATTTTGTTTATTCAGAGTATCCTTTGATGTCTTTAAGTCAAGACAAGTCAAGACACGATCTTTTAAAATCTAGGCACCGCCTTGGTTTTGTTTATGGGCTCTAATGCATTTATATAGAATTGCATTCATACAGAGTAGTCTATTATTATGGATAAAAGCAGAAGCCGACAAAAAAATGTGGGCACTTGAAAAAAGCGATGGAGTTGTGGAGCTTACTAACCAAATGTTTTTCCATCAACATAGTTTTCAATTTTTTTTTTTTTTTTTTCCTCCCCTTTGTTACTCATAGATTTTTTTTTGTGTTTTTTAGGTGAGGAAATTTATCACACTCTGCAAACTAGCAATGATAACAGTTATTTCTGGTGATATTCTTGAATGCAAGCTGACTTATCATCATTATTCAAAGAAAATCACACGGAAATAAAGTGTTGGTGGTTCGTAACCCACATGCCTCTAGGTCTTGGGGAGTTAACTTGTTTCCTTATGTCCTAAGAAGACCAGCTACACTCATCTCTTGTTGTTATTAGGGAATGCACTTGTCACTATTATTCAAGGGAAACCACACTATTTGGTTCTATATTGGATTGTAGAACCAGTGTAGATCCATTTTAACCATGGATCTACTAAGAGCCGAGAGAGATCAAATTTGAAACTTCAAAAAAAATGTACACATCAAGAGACTTAATTCCTTCTAGTGCATGGTAATATGTGATTAAGATAGATCTATAATGGTAATTTTTTAATGTCTATATTGTATTTTTTAATACTTTATTATTATTAATATTTTATATTAAAAATTGAATGAGTTACACATTTTCCTATTATTAGCAAATAACTAAATTATTTTATCCTTAATTACTTTTTCTTTTCTAGCATTGAAATACTTTACTAAAGTAAACATTAGTATATAATAGAGAGAAAGTGAAAGTGAAATATCATAGAACAAGGTCTATTGAAAGTGGAACACTGCGTTGTAAAATGAGTCTCTTATACCTTTTAAATTGTTTATTTATATGAATATTTTATTTATTTTTTCCTTGTTGATATTAGTGAAAATTGTTTTTATTATTTTTTGAGGATATGACATACCTACACATCTCCTCATACTGGATTATAGAATAGGCCTAACCTCTCTTTTATTTTTAATTATTTATTTATATGGTTATTTAATTTTTATTTTTTGTTTGGTTGACATTAGGTAAAATTGATTTTATTATTTTTTGAGGACAATGCCATATTTACAAGTCCCTCACACTAAATTTTAGAATGAGCCTCTTTGTTAGTTTTAATTATTTATTTATATGATTTTCTTTGTTTTTTGTTTTTGTTTTTAGTTGACATTAGTTAAAGTTACTTTTATTATTTTTTAGGACCTCGCATACTCAAACACGTCCCTCATACTTGATTGTACAATGAGCCTCTTTTCTATTTTTAATTATTTATTTATATGATTATTTAATTTTTGTCTTTTTTGTTTTGGTTGATATTAGCGAGAACTATTTTTATTATTTTTTGAGGAGGTGACATACTTACACATTTCCCACATACTTGATCCTAGAACAGTATAGATGCATTTTAACTTTCATACTCGATTGTAGAATGAACCTCTCCGTCATTTTTAATTTAAGTATTAGGGAGTTCACGCAGTGCATTATATTAGATATCATTTTGGGATTCAACTAGGTTAAGTAAGTCGTTCATGTATGACCATTTCCATGAGAGGTAGTCGTAATTGACTAATTTCTCATGATTTTTTAATAATTCACTTAGATATCATTTTGGGATTCAACTGTGTTAAGTAAGTCATTCACCTATGACCATTTCCATGAGAGGTAATCGTAAATGACTAATTTCTCATTTTTTTGAATAGTTCACTTAGCACTCATTGGATTGAAACTAGTGAAATGAATCACATAGCGTCAATCATCACTTCTAGGGCTTGCACAAGTAAGTCATTCACGTATGACCATTTCCATGAGAGGTATTCGTAACTAACTAATTTCTCATGATTTTTGAATAGTTCACTTAGCACTCATTGGATTGAAACTAATGAAATGAATCACATAGCGTCAATCATCACTTCGAGGGCTTGCACAAGTAAGTCATTCACGTATGACCATTTCCATGAGAGGTAGTGGTAACTCACTAATTTCTCATGATTTTTGAAAAGTTCACTTAGCACTCATTGGATTGAAACTAGTGAAATGAGTCACATAGTGTCAATCATCACTTCCGGGGCTTGCACAAGTAAGTCATTCACGTATGACCATTTCCATGAGAGGTAGTGGTAACTGACTAATTTATCATGAATTTTGAATAGTTCACTTAGCATTCATTGGATTGAAACTAGTGAAATCAATCACATAGCGCCAATCATCACTTCTGGGGCCTACACAAGTAAGTCATTCACGTATGACCATTTCCATGAGAGGTAGTCATGACTGACTAATTTCTCATGATTTTTGAATAGTTCAATTAGCACTCATTGGATTGAAACTAGTGAAATGAGTCACATAGCATCAATCATCACTTCCGGGGCTTGCACAAGTAAGTCATTCACGTATGACCATTTCCATGAGAGGTAGTGGTAATTGACTAATTTCTCATGATTTTTGAATAGTTCACTTAGCACTCATTGGATTGAAACTAGTGAAATGAATCACATAGCATCAATCATCACTTTCGGGGCTTGCACAAGTAAGTCATTCAGGTATGACCATTTCCATGAGAGGTAGTTGTAACTGACTAATTTGCCATGATTTTTGAATAGTTCACTTAGCACTCATTGCATCGCGTGATGCTGATAGGGGTGAAGAAGTGGGATTGAAACTAGTGAAATGAATCACAAAGCGTCAATCATAACTTCCGGGGCAATCATCACTTCCGGGGCTTGCACCCAGTAACCAAGACTTCCCATGATTTTTGAATAGTTCACTTAGCACTCATTGTATCGCATGATGCCGATAGGGGTGAAGAAGTGGGATTGAAACTAGTGAAATGAATCACATAGCATTAATCATCACTAACGTGGCTTGCACCCGGTAACCAAGACTTCCTGGGAGGTCACCTATCCCAGATCACCTCCTCTCGCTCAAGCAGGCTTAACTGTGGAGTTTTCCCCACAATCACGCCCACTTAGCTTACTACCCCATTTGCAAAACCTTAGCAAGCACTGTGCTTCATGAACCATTCAAGTAGAGATCCCTTTACTCTTTTTGAATTTAAGTATTAGGGGGTTTAGGGAGTGCATTATATTAGATATCATTTTGGGATTCAATTACGTTAAGTAAGTCATTCACGTATGACCATTTGCATGAGAGGTAGTCTTAACTAATTAATTTCTCATGATTTTTAATTATTTATTTATATGATTATTTAATTTTTGTTTTTTTGTTTTTTTGTTTTTTTATATTAGCAAAACTTATTTTAACTATTTTTTGAGGACGTGACATACTTACGTATTTCTCTCAAACTAACATACTTACACATTTCCCACAGACTGGATTGTAGAACTAGTATAGATCCATTTTAACCACGGATCTAATTTCAAACTTCAAAAAAAATATACACGTCAAAAGATTTAATCCCTTCTAGTGCTTGATAAATATGTGATTAAGATAGATCTATAGAGGTATTTTTTCATTGTTTATATTGTCTTTTTGAATATTTACTTCTTAGTAAGAGTAAAATGCATAACTCATTCAATTTTTAATTAAAAAATATTAATAATGATAAAATATTCAAAGATACAAAATAAACAATGAAAAATTACCACTATAGATCTATCTTAATCACATATTTACCAAGCACTAGAAGGGATTAAATCCCTTGGCATGTAAATATTTTTTCAAAGTTTGAAATTTAATCCCTCTTGGCTCTTGATAGATCCATAATTAATTAAAATAAATCTATATTGGTATTAACCCATAGAGAACTCGTATAAACATGACCCTAGAAAACGAACTCAATTTATTCTACTAGTATCCTCGTAGCTAGTATCCTTCCTTGCATATTTCTTATGTGGCATCAAGCATCTTTCCCATCACCTCCATTTATATTTTCCAATCGGCAATGGCTCAATCCTCTATCTCCCTTGCTACTAATTCCAACCACAATGCGTTTATCAATTATTGTGGTCTAGATGCAAAGAATTTGTTTCTAGCCATCTCTACCGGCATCTTCGTTTACATGGACTGGGAGTCTTCCTCGATGAGCCTGAATTGTATTGGGGAGATGAGTTCAGTGGTCATATTGAACATGCCATTTGATTGGCCTTGGTTCATGTGGAAATATTCTCTGAAGGATATGTCGATTCAAGTTGATGTCCAGATGAACTTGCCTAAATGTTGGACACAAAGGCCCCTATAATTCTTATACAAGATGAAACTTGATGAATTTCAGGGACCCTATCATTAAATTAATCCCAACCATCACGTTAAACACACATCCGGGACCTATGGTTAAATTAATCCCAATTACCTCGTTAAACACACATTAGATAATTAAAGTCAAAAGGGTATTTAATACAGAGTTGGCAAATATGTATGGGCAAGCATTCACTCTGCAACTATTACTTGGAGTCCGCAACCTCTGCAACTCTTCTTGCTTGTAGTCCACAACCTCTACAACTCTGCAAGTTCATAAAATCATTCATTTTGTATAATCGTCCATCATGTGTCTTAATGATTTTCTCTACATAAATTAATGAATAAAAAATGTATGTTTAGATAAATATGATTGTAAAAGTGTTTTTTCATAGTAGAGAGAGTTGAGAGGGTGAAGTCTTAGAGGTGAAGAGAGAAAATCACCATGGAGCAAACATTGGTGGGGGCCTTGAAATAGTTTCTTATGAAGTTTTACAGAGAGTTACTCCGCAACCCCTGGTGTAGTGTAAACCAAAGTAAGAATTTTGTTTCAATTGGAGATGCAACCTCCATTTATCAAGCCAATGTATTTTCATATGTTTTTATATCTTAATCTAAAGTATGGTTTGTTGTGATATGGCTTTAAAATTTGATGTCTAGTTTTACAGCAACCACTCTCTTTTACTATGTTCTACCATGAGTCATTTTTTGTGCTTTTATATGCTCATCGAAGTCTTTTGTTGAGGCATAAACTCATATACTCTGCCTTATAATTTCTTTCACATGAGCGTATTTTCTAGCAATGACAAAACAAGTTATAGTGAGAAATGGAAGCATCAAGCACAAGCTTGAATAATCCTCAAATACCTCAGTTTAATGGAAAAAATTATCACTACTAGGCTATAACAATGAATGCTATGTTTCTTCTCAAGACATTTGGGATTTTGTGGAGAATGGTTTTCAAGAATGAGTAGATGCACCAGCATACAATGCCCTAGCACAACCAGAAAGGGATTTTTTGAGGGACAATAGGAAGAAGGATGCAAAATCCCTCTTCTACATCTTTCAAGCAGTCCATGAAAGAATTTTCCCAAGGATTGAAGTAATAACAAAGTCTAAGAAAGCATGGGAAACCCTCCAAATAGCCAACCAAGGTATGGAAAAAGTAAAGACAGCAAAGCTAAAAATGATAAGGAGAGATTTTGAGACAATTTATATGAAAGAGTCTAACAATGTAGACTCGTTTTTTACACATGTAATTGGACTAGTTACTCAAATTAGGTCTCATGGTGAGACACTTGAGGAAAGGAGAATAGTTGAGAAAGTGCTGAAAAGTCTGCCAACAAGGTTTGATACCATTGTTGCGGCCATAGAAGAGACAAAGTATCTCTCACAATTTTCAATAGATGAGCTTCATGCATCACTGATTTCTCATGAACATAGACTGAATAGAGCAACAAGATCCTCATTGGAACATGCCTTCAAGGCATAAGTTTCATTTAGTCAAAGTAGAGGTAGAGGAAGATCAAATGCTAGAGGAAGAGGAAGAAGCCCACACAAAGGTGGAAGAGGCAACCCTTCAAGCTCAATTGGAAGGGACATCAATCAAAATTCAAATCAAGGCCCAAGCCAAAATCAAGCACAAGGTCAGAGGTATGATAAATCTCAAGTTCAATGTCATTATTGTAAGAAGTATGGTCATTATGCAAATGAATGTAGAAAGAAGCAATATGACATAAATAACAAACCAAGTGTAAATTTCAAAAATTAAAATCAGGACTATGCTAGCATGTTTTTAGCTTGTAATGTAGCACAAGAAAAACAAAATGATCTATGGTTTCTAGATTCAGGGTGTAGAAACCACATGACAGGGAACATAGAAATTTTTTCCAATCTAGATGAAAGTGTGAAATTTGTAGTGACATTAGGGATTTATAGAAAAGTCTCTGTCATGGGAAAAGGTAGAGTCAATACTCTAACAAATAAGGGGGAGAATAAATACATGTCAGATGTTTATTTTGTCCCTGGTCTGAAGCATAACCTCATAAGCATTGGACAACTCATGCAAAAGGGATATAATGTATTTTTCAAAAATGTTGAGTGCACAATTTTGGATAACTCTCTAAGTAGGCAGTTGATCACAAAAGTTCAGATGACAAGCAATAGAATGTTTCCCTTAAAGATAAAATCAAAATTGAAGGAAGAAGGTGCACAAGCACAAATGTTAATGAATTCACAAGAGGATCAAAGAAAAGTTGCAACTGTCACACAAGTAAACTATCAAGCAAAGGTCAAAGATGAAAATTGGTTATGGAATTTGAGAATTGGTCATCTCAAATTTGGAGGTTTGAATTTGCTGCATAGGATAGGCATGGTGAAGGGATTTTCACTCATAGAGAAATCAGACAACCTATGTGAAGGATGTATCTTAGGGAAACAACATAAAGATACATTTCTAGTAGGAAAGTCAATAAGGGAAAAGGCACCTTTGGAGATTGTCCATTCAGATTTATGTGGACTAATGCGAACACCATCAATTGGTGGCAGCCATTATTTTTTGACTTTCATAGATGATTATACAAGGAAGACATGGGTCTACTTCCTAAAATAGAAAAGTGAAGTGTTTGAGTGCTTTCGTCAATACAAATCTCTTGTTGAAAAGCAATGTGCACACTACATCAAAGTCTTGAGGATTAATAGAGGTGGCATATACATCTCAAAAGACTTCCTTTGATTTTGCAAGGAGCATGGAATTCAGAAGCAATTCCTCAACATTGACTCCCTCTACTCCTATTCAAGTGCAACAAATCATGCAACAAGTAACACCGTCAACAAATAATAGGAAAATGTCACACAATCAAGCAAGTTCTTCTCCAAGCATGCTGCAAAGTGCAACAACAAGTGACATGTCAAGCCTATCTTTTGTAAGCATAAGAAAACCAAAATTCAGAAATTTAAATGAAATCTATGAGAAAGATGAAGTTGATAGTAGCGTTGGTCTGAATTCCTTATTTGAATAATTTTTTCGTGTAGATGACCCAATCCATTTTGAAGATGCAATCAAAGAATAAAAATGGGTTGCAGAAATGGAGGAAGAAATAGAAGCAATAGAAAAAATGACACATGGGAGTTAGTGAACCTTCCACAAGGAAAAGAAGTCATTGGAGTGAAGTTGGTATATAGGAACAAGAGAAATGTTGAGGGGAATATTGAAAGGCATAGAGTGAGTCTAGTTATCAAAGGATATAAGCAACAACATGGAAGAAATTATGCAGACACATTTGCACCAGTCGCGAGGATGGAGACAATACGTACAATCGTATCGATTACAGCGCAACATAGATGGAAAGTGTATCAAATGGATGTAAAATCAATGTTCTTGAATGCAATGCTAAAAGAGGAAGTATATGTTTCGAAACCACCTGGTTATAAGGTAGAAGGCTAAGAAAACAAGGTGTATAGGTTGAGGAGATCTCTTTATGGATTGAAGCAAGCACCATGTGCATGGTATAGCAGGATAGATGCCTACTTCTTAGACAATGGCTCTGACAAATGTCATGGAGAGCCTAATCTCTACATCAAAGAGAGTGATGGTAAGATTCGTATTTATATGTAGATGATTTAATTTTTACAGGTAGTGATGATTTCCTCATCATTGATTTCAAAGAAGTCATGAAAAGTGAATTTGAAGTGACTGACTTGGGGTTGTTAAAATATTTTTTGGGCATAGAAGTGAAGCAAACAAAAAATGGTATTTTTATTTCCCAAGAAAAGTATGTAGCACACATTTTGGAGAGGTCTAAAATGAAGAACAACAAGCCCTCAACAACTCCAAATGTCATGGGGTTGAAGTTGAGAAAACAATATTGCAGGAGCAATATCAATCCAACATTATACAAATGTATGGTGGGAAGCTTGATGTATTTGACTGCCACTAGGCTAGATATAATATATGTAGTGAGTTTGGTGTCGAGTTTCATGGAGACACCTAAGGAGACGTATTGGAAAACAACAAAAAGCATTCTAAGGTATGTCAATGGGACACAATAGTATGGTCTTTTATACACTACTACAAATGCGTTTAGGCAAGTTGGTTACACCGATAGTGACTGCGGAGGAAGTGTTGATGAGAAAAAGAGCACGTCAGGATATGTTTTTCTTTTGGGTTCTGGAGCCATTTCAAGCTTAATATGTTGTCGCACCAGTAGCAACATGTCAGATAGTTTGGATGAGAAGGATGTTGAGGGATCTATGCCACGACCAAGAGGGAACAACAACTATTTTCTGCAACAACACTAACACAATCAAAGAACTCTATTTTTCACAAGAGGATCAAGAAAATTGATGCTAAATTTCATTTTATTAGAGATTTAATTAACAACGCTGAAATTTTGTTGCAGCACTACAGGTCGCAAGAACATTTTGTTGATATTTCACAAATCCATTTGTAGTAATTTATAGGGTAAGTTCCTTACATAGAACACCAAAGGAAATCACTCAGAAACAGATAACATATTAGTACACCAGTATTCTTAACGTGGTTAAAACCCTCAAAGAAGGAAACAGTGCATGACCTAAGCCAACATGGCCACTTCAGGAAATTTATTAATATAAAAGAAAGAAAATTTACATAAGATTCTCTCATAAATGGGCACCTAACAAATGACCCTCCATGTTCTTTAAATAGAGATCATCGACCAATCAGGTGTTAAGCCACGGATCAAGTGTCGGTAATACCAAGGAGAGAATGAATTGTCGGATCACTTCATGCCTATAACATATTGTGATCGTCATAACGTAAGTTACAAAAATTACATACTAAAGAAACACACTTTACCTAACTATACACTAGACCAAGTTATACTTAATTACATCTTATGTGTTGGAATCCCCTAACATCCCCCCTTAAGAACAATTTGGGATAGGATTGAAGGATGTACAAAGATGACACAATAGGAGAAGGAAGGAGGCATTAGAGCTTATCCCCACTTAGTGAGAACTTCATGAACTCCAACCATAAATCGAAGTTCAGTAAACTTCGCCTCTGTGAGAACCTTCGTAAATATGTTTGCAACTTGATCATCGGTTGAACAATATTGCAATTTTTTTAACATGGTCATGAATAAGATTTCTGATGAAGTGCATGTGTAGTTCAATGTATTTTCTATGTTGATGTTGGATTGGATCTTCGCATAGTTGAATGTCACTTTTATTATCACACCAAAGTGTAGTCGGATGTTGTTGCTGAAAACCAAACTCTGACTGGATCTCACAAAGCCACGGGGCTTCCTTACTTGCTTCAACAACACCATGATACTCTGTTTTTGCTGAAGAAAGATAAATTGCACTCTGATTCTTGCAAGCCCATGTAATAGGTCCAGAACCAAGAGCGAAGACATAACCTACAGTAGACTTCTGATCATCAAGGTCACCAGCCCAATCAAAATCAGTGAAACCAACCTATAGAGGAGATTCTTCTACACTGTAATGAATCCCAAACTGAACTGTACCTCGACCATAACTAAGTATTCTTTTAGGTACTTTCCAATGAGTTTCATGTGGGTTTTGTATAAACCGAGAAACAAGACCAACAACAAAGGAAAGGTGAGAATAGTATGGGTCAGATACAAAAATTTTCTAATTAGATGAAGGTATAATGTATCATCAACTTCAAGGGAAGTACAAGCAACTAAAAGTTTGGCTCCAGACTGAAAGGGAGAAGGGGCTGGCTTATATTCTTCCATATGAAAGTGGTGTAGAAGATCACAGGCATACTCGGATTGGGGAAGGGAAATACCTTCTTTTGATTGCAAAACTTGAAGACCAAGAAATAATGCAAGTGTCCTAAATCTGTCATTTAAAATTTCTTTCTAAGGCTAGACTTCACATGGTTTATAAGGTTGGGATCACTACGAGTAAGGATAAGATAATCAACATAAATAACAAGAATGATAAGAGACTTACCCACATTCTTGGTGTAGATAGTATTGTTAGAGTGACACCTAGAAAAGATAGTATCTAAAACAAAGCTATCTAATTTGGAATACCAAGCTCGTGGGGCTTGCTTGAGACCAAAAGGGATTTCTTAAGCGGACATAAAAGGTTGGAGTCTATTTTTATAAAGCTAGGATGTTGTTCCATATATATTTCTTCATGCAAGTTACCATGCAAGAAGGTGGATTTGACATCCATCTGATGGACTTCCCATTTGAAAGAGGCAGCAAGGGAAAGAGCAAGGAAGATAGAGTTCATTTTGGCAACAGGGGAGAAGGTTTTAGTATAGTCAATTCCTTAAACTTATGAAAAACCCTTAGCAACAAGACGAACTTTATGTTTATCAACTTTTCCATCTGGTCCAAACTTGGTTTTGTAAACCCATTTTGCATCTAACAAGTTTTCATCCCTTTGGAAGAGGAACAAGGTCCAACGTATCATTTTCCAATAATGAATGATATTATTCATTTGTAGCTACATCCCAATATGGATAGCTTGAAACCTCTACAAAGGTGTTAGGATCATAATTTGTTGAAGCTTGAGCCTGTAAAAAAGAGGCTCTATTGAGCTAAGAATGTGTACGATGTTGATCTGTAGGATCACCTATAAGAACCCTTATTGCATCCCGAGTAGCGCAGATCCATTTTGGAAGTTGAGGAGCTAAAGGAGGAGCTCGAGAAGGTGGGGGAGGATTGGCATCCTCACTGTCATCATCTAAAGAAGGAATATTTTCAGAAGTAGAAGGGATAGAGAGGTGGCACATCCAACAAATTAGGATCATAAGCCGATATATCTTTAGCAAACTTTACATCTCTTCTAATGATAGCATTTTTGGATTTAGGTTGAAGAAATTTATATCCTTTGACATCTTCATAATATCTACCAAAAATACAGTTTTCACTCTTAGGTTATAAGGCTTTATGTTTCTCATCTCGAATATGGGCGCATGCTTCACTTCCAAAAACACGAAAGTGAATTACATCTAGTTTAATTGAGCTCCATGCTTCTTCTTGAGTGATATTCTTTACAACCTTAGTAGGAGTGTGATTTACTATGTAATTTTCACAGATAATTGTTTCTGCCCAAAAATTAAGACTAACTCCTTTAGATTGAAGCATACAATTAGCCATTTCCTTTAGGGTGTGATTTTTCCTTTTAGCTACACCATTTTGTTGTGGAGTATATGGAACAATATGTTGCAGTTGAATTCCATGCTTAGTGAAAAGGTTGATGATTTGTTGTTAACATATTCTCTGTCATTATCGAATCTTAATTTAAGAATTTGATTGCCAGATTGTTTCTCAAAAAACGCCTTAAAGGCCAAGAACATGTTAAAGATTTCACTCTTGAGTTTTAAGAAGTATACCTAAGTGCATCTAGATAAATGAGAAATGAAAGTTAACAAATACTTGTAGCCAAAGAGTGAAACAACTGGAGGTGGACCACATAAATCACTATGCATAAGTTGTTAAGGGGTTGAGGCATGCCAAGAGGCACGCTTTTCAAGACTATCCAAATGATGTTTTCTGGGTACACATCTGGAACAAACACCATCTCTGCAAGATACCATAGGAAGACTTGTCACCATATTTTCTTTACATAGATTTTTAAGGGAGTGATAGTTTAAGTGACCAAATCACTCATACCAAAGTTTGCTGACTTCATGATTATGAGAAAAAAATATTGAGGGAAGAGTTGATGACCATCAACCTTGTAGAATCATTAGCAATGTTAGTCGTTAAAATTCGTCTAGGATCTCTTAGGTCCTTAATTACAACATCATGAAGTGAAAATTCAATAGTTTTATCTTCACCTAAATAATTTATCTGATATACAGATAGAAGGTTGTAGGATAAGATAGGAACACATAATACATCATTAATTGACCATTATCTAGATGAATAGTTCCAGACCCCACAACACTAAGAGATCTATCATCACCAACATATATATTTTGGTGTTATAATCATTTAAAGAAGAAAACATGGTTTTGTTTTTTTACATGTGATAAGAAGCTCCAGAATCAATGAGACACTCATGAGAATCAAAAGAAGAAGATATATTTAGTGCATAACTAGACCGAGATGCTTGACAACCACATACATAAAGTGTTATTCCTGAAGATGAAGTTGAAGTTGAAGAGTGCTCCAAATGGATGTTATGCTTTTTCATTGCTTCTTCTAAGGCTTCCATCTTCTTAAAGCATTTGGATTCTAAGTGGCCATCACAATTACAAAATTTGCAATGTCTATCAGTCTTCTTCCATTTTCTTTTAGTTTCCTTATCATTTTGTTGAGTTGACTTTTCAATGTGAGACTAAAATTACTTAGGACCTTTGTTTGGTTTAGGACCATTCTTTTTAGGATGTTGGTTCTTAGGATTCTTTGAACTTGGTTTATGATGGGTTGTTAAGTCTTTCTTAAAAGAGTTTCCAGTATTAAGAAGACCAATATGTAAGAGTTTTTCTTGCTCTCTTATTAAAGAATCACAAAAGACATCAAAAGAGGGGGACTTGTAGCCTTATCATTGAGAAATAAAGGCTTCTCTAGTAGAATGGTAGGTTGAAACAAACATAGAGTATGTTGGTCCTAACTTAGTAAGAATGGAATAGATAAGGCTACCTTCTTCCTTCTTAACCTTAACACCTTCCAAGAGAGGTCTAACAATCTTAAACTTGGACAAAAAATCTTCAATGGAAGAAAAAATATTGGGATCCAACGTAAGAAACACATTTTCAAGTTGATGGGCTCTAATTTCATTTTTAATTTCAAAAACTTTATTGAGATTTTTCATTGCTTCACCGGGGTTATCAATTTCTGTGATATGGAATCTAAGGACTTGAGAAATAGACATACCTATCAGCCCATGTGCTTGATATTGCTTATTTTACCATTTAGCTTGCTTATCTTCATCTTGAGGTTTATACTCTTGGCCTGAGGCTATTCTATAAATACCTTTACTTCTAAGTAAATCCACCATGTATGATATCCATTGGAAGTAGATGGTGTTGTCAAGAATAAATAGGTGTGGACTTTCTATTATAAAAAAAAATTAAGTTTATATGCTAAAGATAAGTGTTCCAATGGAAATATCTCGAAAAATTAGGCCGATTAAAAAAACGGCTCTGAAAACAACTTCCAGATGAAGACATTATGGTTTTTTGAAGAAAAGTTGTTGAAGATGCCAATGAACCACACGAATGTTGCGAAGTTGATGATAATGTTATATTTGGACCCCCCCTCCCCCGGCCGCCTGCCCTGCCCTCCAAACTTAATCTAATTATCTCACTTAAAAAAAAAAATATTTTATATGGCTGACTTTTATAAATAAGTGAAAGTCACTTTTACAATGGTACTTTATGAACTATCCACTAAATTGTAACTTAAATAAAAGATAAAGTGACTTTAGAATTATAAGTGACTCACTTTTTATAATGGGTGAGAACTTTTTTACATAAAGAAACTTTAAAACATAAGATACATGTGTTTTTTGAAAAAGTAACTCAACAAAAAAAAAACTTGAACCCGAGACCTCTATTCTCATAAAGTATCTTTAGACCAAGTGAACTAGTTTAAAAGACTATAAATTTTTGGAAAGGAGGAAAGGTTTTTTTCTTTTTCTTTTTGCTCATTGAAACTTTGGGTTGCGTGCTTACTTCAAAAACCCTTTTTTGCCTCCAAAACAAAAAAGCAACCACACAACCCAACAAAACAAGGAAAAGTATCCAAGCCTTATGGCTTAAAGTTAGATTCAACCGAAAATTATATATTTTCCTCAATGTTGCCAATTTTCCGAGATCACAATAAGGCACAACGGAAAATAGCATATGCATGAGAAAAATCTTTTTTTTTTTTTTTTTTTGATTTGCGAGATCGCACAGAGTCACGGGGCAAAGAGCATACGTAAAAATGAAAGGTATAAATCCGACAATAAAACAAAAATTAGATGACTCTAAACCGAAATAAATAGAGAGATAAATAACTGTAACTACAGATAAAGACTACATACCTCCAGACCTTAAAAATGACGTAGCTAGGGCTACCGAAAACCTTTTCACGTGAAATGAAAGGGGCTCCTCACTGGAACAGATTCTCCTAACATAATAGAGTAGTCCTCTCAGCCCGAAAGTAGTGAAAAACAATTGTTATAGGAAACGACAGCTCGATGCAGTTGTATCGGCTTCGGATTTGGATCCCCAATGGATGCGACCCTCGAATAACTCTGATACCATGTAAGAATTTATGGGGTAAGTTCCTTAGATTGAACACCAAAGGACACCGCTCACAAAATGATCACATATCAATACACCAGTATTATTGATGTGGTTAAAACCCTTGAAGAGGGAAATAGTCCATGGCCTGAGCCAATAAGGCCACTTCAGGCAATTTATTAATGTAAAATAAATAAAATTTACACAAGTTTATCTCATAAAAGGTCACCTAACGAATGACCCTCCATGCTCTTTAAATAGAGATCATGGACTAATCGGGTGTTAAGCCACATATCAAGTGTTAGTAATACTGAGAAGAGAATGAACTATTGGTTCACTTCATGTCTAGAACATATCATGACCGTCAGATTGTAAGTTACAAAAAGTACATACAAAAGAAACACACTTTACCTAATTATACACTAGACTAAGTTATACTTAATTATTTCCTATGTTTCCGAATATCTTAACACCATTGGCACGTGAAATTTTTGTTTCTCTTAGAGATTGTTTGGGAATTGTCAATAGCGGCAGTTGTAATTAAGGGGGAGTGTTGGAAAATTAATCTCAACCACCGGGTTAAACACACATCAGATAATTAAAGTCAAAAGGGTATTTAATACCGAGTCGGTAAATATGTATGGAAAAGCATTCACTCCGCAACTATTATCTGCATTTCACAACCTCTGCAAGTTTAGAAAATCATTCATTTTGTATAATCATCCATCATGTGTCTTAATGATTTTCTCTCACATAAATTAATGAATCAAAAATGTATGCTTAGATAAATATGAATGTAAAAGTCTTTTTCATAGTAGAGAGTCCAAAGGGTGCAAGTTTTAGAGGTGAAGAGAGAAAATCGTTGATAAAATATTGTTGGGTGCGTGAAAACAGTTTCTTACGGAGTTTTACAGAGAGTTACTCTGCAACCCCTCATGAAGTGTAAATTGCAGTAAGATTTTGTTTTACATAAAAAGCAACCTCCATTTATCAAGCGAATGTATTTTCATATGTTTTGATATCTTAATCTAAAGTATGTTTATTTGTGATATGGATTTAAACTTTCATGTCTAGTTTTACCTAAACCACTCTCTTTTACATTGTTCTACGTGAGTCATTTTTTGTGTTTTTTACAAGCCCCTGTCTAGTTATGATTTTCTCACTACAACTGAAGAATTTGATTTCCGTAAGTTTTTTGCTGAGGCATAAACTCCTCTCCTCTGCCTTGAAATTTCTTTCATATATCCGGGGCAAAAAGAGAGCTTATGTTGAAGTGTTAGATGGAATCACAAGGAAAACCAACTACGATAACCATAGTTTGCGGCATGATCGCAACAAGATTCAAAAGTAGAGAGATGCTCTTCGTGAACTTGCAAAGAGAAGAAATTTTGAACTGGAAGTGTTTAATGGGTGAGAAATCAAAATCCCATCCCCTCTGGCTATTATATTATATTATGTTACATGTAGTTGCATAGGAAACTTCTTTTTCTCATTATTTTTATTTATGCTCGTGTGAATAACCAAAGATGAGGGGAAGCTATTAGAGAAGGTGGTTGATGAGGTCTTAGAAAAGGTGAAAAATGTAGCCTTAGCCTAGGACATAGCTAAATATCCAACCAATCTGGATGAGAAGGTGGAATATTTTGATTTTTTTTTTTGTTGTAGCAATAATAGAGTGGAAAAACTCAGATCTTCGGGATTGTGGGATTAGGTGGTATAAGAAATACCACGTTGGCAACATAATTCTTCAGTAGGAAAACATCAGATTATAGTAGATCATGTTTCTTATTTGATGTTAAAGATCATGTAGGTAATCATTTAATTCCATTGTAGAAAAAAACTCCTTGAAATGTTGAATGTACCAAGTGAGGAAATAATAGAGTTACGAATGTTCCTGAAGGTAAAGGGATGATCAAGAATTATCTATCATCATCTAAAGTGTTAGTAGTCATAGATGATGTAGATCATGATCATCACATTGATGCACTCTTGCCACATCAAACTATAATTCACCCTGATATCTTAACAGTGATTACATCTAGGAATAGACAGGTTCTCATAAACTCATATGTCGAAGAGGAGTCCGTATATACCCTGTGTGGCTTTAGTGAAAAGCATTCTCTTGATATTTTACGTTTTCATTCCTTCAACTAGTCATATCTGTTATCACTCAGGTTGTCCCTAGGCTCCTGTAGGGATACGGCTGAGGTAACCACAAACCAATCTTTGGATTGCAGGTTCTAGCCCACCTGCAATCAGAGAGGGCCCTCTCTTAATGATTCAACTTTGTTGATGATTTTAGGCTAGCTTTTGGCTCTGGGGTTTTTGTTTGTGTTTGGATGGAAGGAAAATGCTTTCAGGCAGAGAGGCAAATTTATGAAGTGATAAGCTTCAAACCATTGGGCATGGAGTCATGGTCAGGATTATCAGTGCATCTTTCTGGTCATAAGAGAAATAATGAAGCAGGATAGCTGCTCATAACTCAATCTTCAGACTAAAGGGTGAATGATATGTAAGGAATGAGAGGCACTTAAGAATCTCTCATTTAACTTAACAGAGGGAAAGATGATCTCTATCTAGGGGCAATGAAGAATCCCTGGATAACTATTTTGGTTTAAGATAAACATGAGCCATGTGGAATTCATATTTATGCTTAAACAGAAGAAAACATAAAGAAACAACAGAAATTGAGCATAGAGTGTATTTAAACAAATTCTAAGCTAGTCTTTCTTTCTGCTGTTTAAGAGCGTAATTCATGAATGAAAACAGAGGTAACAAACACTTATTGAGTTATGCACAACACGAGAATTCCATAATCAGTCTTCAACCAATAAACACAATGAAAAAATCTGTTCTCCAAGGCTCATAAGCAGTCTTTGATTATAGAAACTTATCAGACATTACAGTGCGAGTCTCTCTCGGAGCAAAATCAGCTGGAGATAGCTTGTCGACTAATCAACCAACCAACAGACCCGCACGTAATACAGTATTCAGGGTTGTCTTTATAGTGCAGATATCTGAAACTTATTTATTACAATTGACGTAAAACAGGTCTGCAAAAAGAGCTTTCTAAACCTAAAGTTGTGCCAAAATTAAGTGCAAGTAAATATCTATTGAAATTGTGTTAGAGGTAGCTGGATCAAAAGGAGTGTAATGTGGCCCTTGGAGCCTTGATGCAGTACCGTTGGAATAACTGTGCTTTGGGATCTGTAGTTCTGTTCTGGTGCCAGTTAAATGTGCAATAACCATGATTTGAGAGTTTTGAGTGGCCTCGCCCTCTTTCTTTGACTTTGCTGGAAGGTATTTAATTTTCTCCTGCTTTGGGCCACTGTTAAGATCTTCGCTGATACTCTTTGCCGCTACATTAGTGGTCTCTGCCGTTTGCTGATACTCTTTGACATGCTTTCTCCCTGTTGGTTTGATCTGATACTCTTTAATCTCTGTCTCTGGTCTCTTCTTGTCTTCAAATCGGTTTAATTTTGCAAAATCGGGCAATTTCGGGCTTTTTCGGTGCAAAACTGGCCAAGGAATCAAACGATTCCCTAAAGATTCCCCAAAACATCCTATTTCCCGTAGTGATGCGCTAATCGTGCATCGAAAACTGCCTCTGTTTCTTGTTCCGGAGCTCCAAAGCACGATTTTTCCTCTTGCGTGAATTTTCGGTTTGTTGGCTGCTGATGTCAGCATGACGTCACCAGTACGATAGATGACGTCAGCCAGGTGATGTGGCAGGGTGGCTCATAATTTAATGTGGTGCGATGAACTTCTTCCGATGCGATCGCAATATCGCATTGGCGGGGAACGAGAAGGTATTTATTTGGAAATGTGATGCTTGCGATTGCAGATCGCCTATATCGCGATATCGCATCGGGCAACAAAGGATGGGGCATAACTATGTGGTGAGAATATTGCGATATGGTGACGCGAGATGGCTTACTAGGATCTGTAGAGTGTTAAGGAAATCGACAAAGGTCTATTGCGGTCGGAAGGAGTGAGTATGTGCGTCAGAAGAGCACTTGAGGCCTCGGAAGGGGTCCGATAACCTAAAAAGGGATTTATACTTTGGAAGGAGTCTATTGCATTTAGAAGATGGTTTGAAGGGGCAGCATGAGGGCTCTTGCAAAGTTTCAGACAAACTGAGCAATTCCTAGGGGTACTTATGGTTTTTTTTCAACCAGGGGGAGGGATATTTACATAAGGGGATTATCTACATAGTTTTAGTATGGGGATGGGGAAATATAGGGAATTAAATAATAATGTTAGTAGTTAATATGGAGATGGCAAGAAAGTGCTAAGTTTCAGAAATCTTAGGCTTGAAAAGGGGAGATAGAACCTTATAGAGAGCATATGGATTTTCTTTGAGTGGAGGAGATCTTCACCCAAGCTAATGACATGAAAATGATAAAACTAAGAGGTATCACGCAGATCTTGACCTCTTTTGGGGAAATTAGTTAATGATTTGGGGGAGATGGAGAAAGGGAGTTAGTTATGTCTGCCTTTGAGTTTTTCCACATAGAACTGCCTGGTGATTGTGTCCTGAGTAGAGATGACACCCTGAAATCATGGAGCTAATCAGCAATCAAGATTCTGCAACCTCAAAACTACCTACCCAGCCTACTTACCTAACATTTTTTCTTCTTTTGGTTTTGGTGCACTTAGACTTGCAGACCCATCATTTCAATTTTTTCTTTTTTACACTTTCCTATCTACAAACTACCCTTTTTTCTTCCAAGGGCCCAGATTAAGCAGTTGGGCACCTTTGATTCTCTACCTATCTAAGAATCTGCCAAGATCAAGCTGTTTGGACAGATTTTCATCCTCTATACTCTAAAACAGGAAATTGAAACCTAGGGAGACCAAGATTAAGCAGTTTGAACCTCCCTTTAGCTGAAATTTGTACAAAACTGAATAACTTCTCAAAATTTGGAAAGCAACTTGATGAACTCTGAGTAGCCTTCTTTGCTTGGTGACTGTTTTAACAAATATGGAGCATTGCAGCATGCAAAGTATGACATATTTGGTCTGTAAAATGTCAATCATGAAATATGAGTAACCTGCTGCGGCAGGAGGCTAACAATATCCACCCCAAGAATTTGAATCTTTAGTGGAGAAGTTTGTAAAAGCTTGCAGTGGATTGCGTTTATCTTTAAAGGTAATTCGGGCACTTCTTAAACGAAAAAACAAATCCTATTGGGAAGATGAATTGAATAAAATTGGATGCACACTTTCCAGTGGAATAAACAAAAACTTCAAATAAGTTATGATGCTCTGGAGGAGGAGGAAAAAGAGATATTCTTGGATATTGCTTCTTTTTTCATAAGAGAAGATAGGGATATGGTGAGAAGAATATTGGGGGAGGGGTTTCCAAATATATAGGACACATGTCTAGTATAAGTCAATCATGAAAAAAAGATAAAAATGCACGATCACCTTAGAGACATGGGAAGTGAACTTGTCAAAGCTCCAGGATTTCCACGTCATCTCTAGCATTGGACAGAGGAGGACAATAATGACTTGTTGCGGAAATCATCAATAAGTGTTAAATCAGTCAATCTAGTTAACTACAACCATTTTGCGTTTTTTAAATTCTCTCATCGTTTTGCAAAAAGAATGGGTAATAGCTATCATGTTTTTAGAATGGACAGATAATAGTCGTGCGAGGAGTTAGAATAGTTTATGGAGAAAATGAAGACGATAATTTTGATTGTGAATACGGTCATATTTATGACGATATTAATATGAGTAGTTTGCAATTCCTTGATGTTGAAGATGATTGCATGGAACACATTTTGACAAGGCTATTGTTGTGGATAAATCTTACACCAGTAGCACAAGTGCAGGAAGAAGTAAGGAAATCGCCCTTGGAGACAACCTTTGGGTTGATTGTAGACCAGTGCCTAGAACATCTTAAATAGAGGAGTGCTTGTGAGGTTATATTGTAAGGGGTTGTCACGTAAAACAAAAAGGAAATAAGAGGGGTTTGGTTCAATAAGATTTCAAAAAGGAATATTCAGGCCAAATCATGGATCCAAATGCTGGAGGGTATTTGGGCAATCTCAAAAAGAAATGACTTCTCCTTCTGGTGGCCGACACACTAAAATGAGATAACTTAAACTGAAGTTGTATTGATGGTGGAGAGGAAGAAAGGAGAAAGAGAAATAGATGCATAGGGCTATAACAAACAAAATCCTAGGAATCAATGTTCCAACATAAAAGGGAATTCAATGGATAGAGTTGTAAGCAAGAAGAATTCTAAACCATGGTTTTCCAATGAGATGATAGAAATAGAGGAGATAAAGATGGTTTCATATCAAACATAACATGGGTATTATTATATGCGAAAGTAGCTAAGATAAATGCGTAAATTGAAGAGGAACCAATTGTGTTCATTACATTATTTCAAAGAAAGAAAAACACAGGTGAAATGAGATTACCAAGAAGAAATTGTTGCACATTAATCATGCTTAGAATCAATAGGGAAACTGAATTTATCTCGAAGGGCCTAATAACCTAACCATACACATAGCCATGATATCAGTGAAGTCCCATAAAAACACATTGAACCAAAATGGCATCACAGAGTTCATCCCTCACTGGTCTGAGAATCAGCAACCCCCTTATAATATTAATTCCTCGTCTTTATAAGAAAAGGGGGGAGAGCTTGAGTTACAGTCAAAATATCTGAGAGTATAGAGCCTCAGCTTCCATACTAGACTAGTTGTATCAGCATGTGTAAGGCTCTGCTACTTAAATATTACAATAGGGAACCCATCCATTCTTGGAAATAAATAGAAATCAATGAACAATGAAATAAAATGTTGAGAGAAAGGAGGAGGTGTCCCATTGTTGTTTCCGTGGAGGCCCCTTATCAGGCCACACCCTTGTCGTGATGTGTTCCACTTATTGCATGGCTAGTTTTTGTCAATTCTGCTTAACTGCTTGAGTGATTTGTTCCATGGAGAAGTGATGGAGTGTTTATGGGCAGTGTTGTGTTGTGTAGAGGAGTGAAACTCCATGCCGAGCCATTAAGTCTCCATAGGGCCTCCCATAATGTCATTTACTCAGTCCCCCCTGCTTCATTCAATGTCGCGACTCTTGAACCATGCACCTTTAAAATTTTGTACCGTGCCCTCCAGGCTGTGCTGTAGTGTAATGACGAAGTTTATCGACCGCGGGCCTTAAAATATGACGAAACAATTGGGCACTTTTGATCTCCCCCTTAGTCCCCATGCTTTCAGCTCCTTTTATAACTTCTCACATATGACTGGAGGCTCGAACCAAGGGTTGAGCCCTTTGGGCGCTAAGACTTTCGATAATTGCACAGGGGGCTTATTTTCTTTGTTAATCGAAATCTTCCATCTTGGTATTGAATGCACTTTTTTTTAAGCTTTCCCCTTGGACAACTACGATCTCCAATACACGGGATTAGGCCCACCAAAAGATATCACTATCGCAACCACTAAGAGGGGGGGACTCTTTGCCTTTTTCTTTAGAGTGGATCGACACTCTAGAAGCGAGATCTTTATAGACCTTGCCGTAATAATTTATCACATCCGGAGATGAGTCTCGCATGTCAACTTCACACATTTATTTGCACACAACACAGTAAGAGATATCAATGTTTCAATAATGGGAAACTCCTTCAATTCTATGTGATCGTCAATGATCAGTAATTTAAGTTTTGCAATCATCAAGGCCGCTTAGGGTATATACGGACTCCTCTTCGACATTTGAGTTTATGAGAACCTGTATGTTCGTAGATGTAATCAATATTAAATAATCAAGGTGAATTACACTTTGATGTGGCAGAAATGCATCAACCCGATCCTCATCATCTACATCATCTATAATTACTAAGAATCTAACACATGAGAGATGATTCCTAATCTCCACTTTACCTTCAGCAACATCATTAACCCTTGTTTTTTTATCATCTGGTACATCCAATATCTCAATAAGTTTTTTCTGTAACGAAATTAAATCATTACGTTCCTTATCTTTAACATTAGATAAGAAACATGATATACTATAATCTGATGTTTACCTATTGAAGAATTATGTTTCCAACATCATTTTTCCTATACCATCTAACCCCATGATCCTCAAGATCTGATGTTTTCTGCTTTGTTGTTGCCACAACAAATTTTTTCAAAATCTTCAACCTTCTCATCTAGACCTATTGGATATTTCGCTACATCCCAGAGTAAGGTTGTGTTTTTCACCCTTTTTAACACCTCAACCACCACCTTCTCTTGTAACTCCCCCTCATCGCTGTTTATTCACAAGAACATAAATAAAAGTAATGAGATAAAGAAGTTGCCTATGCATATAACATGTAACATAAAATAATACAATAGCGAGAGGGGATGGAATTTTGAGTTCCCACCCATTACATGCTTCCAGCTCAAAACTACTTCTCTTTGCAACTTCACGAAGAGCATCTCTCCACTTTTGAATCTTGTTGGGACTTTGCCACGGAGTCTGACCATCATAGTCAGTTTTTCTTGCGAGATCATCTAGAGCTTCAGCATAAGTTCTCTATTTTTTTTCGTGGGTCCCCTAAAGCTCATAAAGCTTCACGCCGTAGAACACTAGAATTATAGGGGCCTTCATGTCCAACATTTGCAGAAGTTCATCTAGACACCAACTTGAATCAGCATATCCTTAAAAGAATATGTGTTGAAATATGGCAACAAGAATATTCCAATTTAATTTGTCCTTGAATTAAATTTTGAATTAAAATCAAATTTAGTATAAACAACCACTTGGAAATAATTAATTAAATTATTTTAAATTAATTAGTTCGAGAAATTCAAGTTAGAAGTCTTTGTGAAGTCATGCAAGAGTTATCCCTTAAATTAAGGAGATAAGATTGAGTTATATTGGAGTTGTAATTAGTTAACTTAGTTTACTGAGTTACGTCCAATTAAATTAGTTCCAAACTATTTGAGGAACTAATAGTGAGTTAAGAGTGAGTTGATACATTAATGCACTCAACTAGTGCTACTCTAGTTAACTGAAGATTCCTTTATTAGAAACTCATGCATGTCTATTCTCAGAAAGACCGAGTTGAGATTAATGTTCAATGACAGTGTACTATCAATTTCATGTGTTTTCCCATGGAGAAAACTGAGAGAACAAATGCATGGAGTCAAGGATTCATCCTTGAGGATTACTCAGTTTTGAAGGCTTCGTTTTCCACTTGGTGAAAGGAAAATCATCCACAAGAAACAACACAAAGAAATAGAAGTTGGAGGGTAGAGAGGAAGGCATGAGAGAAGCGAAGATTGCCTATATGCATCTGTGAGGATTATACTGAGAGGTGGCTAGCTGTGAGAGCTAAGACTTTATATAATTCCTAAGTATTTCCACCATGTATGATAATACAATAGTGTGGGGTTTTTAGCTCACGCATTCCCCAAAGTATTTTCATGTGTATTGTGCCATTGATTCTTCTTCTTGTGCTTATATTGTTCAGCTCAATCTTTAAGCTTCAGCAAATTGATAGTAGAAGTAGGTTATAGTGTTGTACTTTGATTTATATTGCATTATCGTGTTAACCTATCACAGATTTTCTACAATATAGCCATATGAACCTAGGCCGATAGAATTCAAAATGAAAATTTAAATCATATCCCCATTCCAATTCAGGTTGATCCAGGAAGACTCTAAGTCCATGTGAACAAAGAGGCACGAAGACTCTAAGTCCATGTGAACAAAGAGGCAGGTACAGATGGCAGGAAATTTTTAAACACATCATAGTTAGAATTAGTAGAAGTGAAGCTGGAAGGTTAAGCCATTGCCGATTGGAAAGTAGAAATGGAGGTGATCGGAATGATGTTCGATGCTACCTCAACAAGTCTCAAAGCGCAGAAATTCTGGAAAATTTGCAATAAAAAATTGGTACGTACAGAAATTTATAGACATTAAACCGCTGAGAGATCTATAATCCCACCGATCAATAGAATGAACCCAGTGCATTTTCAGGGGTCATGTTTCTACACGTTTTTCTTGGGTGAATAGAATAAATCATGCACTGTTTCAACTCTCATGTTTCCACGCGTTTTCCACCCGAGGCTAATACTATAATAAACTAGGTGATTTTTCAAAGGTCCTGTTTGAATGCTTTTTCACTGGCATCAAGATGATCCTTCGCTCTGTCTATGTGTGGGTGCTTATGGGTGTGTGAGGGAAATGATAATTGAGTTGTTTTTAGTGTGATTTTTTTGGAAGTTTTTACTATCAGTTTTTCCAGTGTAATTTCTCTAAAATTCATGAAGAATTTATTGAAACCATAATCTTGATGGGTAATCCTATGTAATCTAACTGACCTAGGGGTTTCCCAGGGTGTTGAATCCATATATACCTTAAAAAAACTAGTTTAAATAAAGCAAATCAAGATTTTACCCCAAATTTTTTCATTGGATTCAGGCAACAAAAAGTTCACAAATTTACACTAAAAAAAATTCCATACTTCCAATCCTATTCATTATTTAATACATTTACACCATGCATGTATGGGGATATTGACACGACAACTGCATGGTCTCCCATGATTTTCTGGAAACTACGCTCCACAACTTGCCCAGCCACTCTGTTCAAAGTTGTCACATGGTGGATAAGATAGTCCACTATACTCATTCAATGCAACCTCTGTGCAGAGAATTTCAAAATTCAAACGTTATATCCACGCCCAAGGTGCCCACGAAATTTCTGAAACAAAGTGAAAGGAACACACGACAGAAATTTCAAATATTTACATGGTCTTCCAACCCTCTTACCGTACTAGTTCTGCCATATGAGCGGGCGAGAATTGGAGGTGTCAAATTTGTGCCGATTGTTTAATTGGTTCTCAACTATGTTCCCATAGTGGTTTCACCATATCAAAGTACTAGCATTAAAGGCCCCGCCATCCATGGCAGTTGCTCAATGTGCTGAACCCTCGAGATTTTGTAGATGTTCCTCTAAACGTGTATATATATATATATATATATATTCAATGGCATGCAAACACTGAAAGACAATCAAAATATTGGATAAAGGAATTGTGGGATGTTCATACATGATCAGGCCCTACAACTTTAATTAATGAGGTCAAGTACAAAAATCGACTCGAATTCATTCGTTACTAGATGTGTTTGTTAATGAGATTTGAAATGTGTACATTTGGCCATGGCTTTTATTGGCGGTGATGCAAGAAACAGTGGAGGCATTTGTTATTATTCTCTCGGCAACCCAACTCTTCTCCATATTGTTGATCCACAGTGGAATAGTTGGGAAATAAGGCAGCGAAGCTGCGCTGTTAGCATTCAAGTACCATTGATAGACCTTCAAATTGAATAAAATATATAACGGATTTATTTTCAAGAGTTGTGTACATTAGATTGAAAACATCATATATTATTTTTAGTGGATTTCTGTATAACAAATTGATATTTTCATTTATAATTATCAGGGATTTGTGGTCTCTGGACATTTCAGGGTATTTGATGTCAATGTGATTTTATTATGGAGATTTGGTTGGGTTTGTAAAAAGATGAATTACCTTTCGCATTAATGACGAAATGACTGTTTGTTAATGTGTAAGAAGTCAAATTTGATTATCTTTGTGGGGTGTAATTTTTATATTTAAATTTTTTGAAAAGAGGTTGTCAGTGCAAATCAGTTTTGAAGTTGAGGATGGAAATCAGGTCTGGGAAATTAAACTAATCTTATGAATGTCCAAACTCTACCAACTCGATAACATCCATTAAAACACCTATTTTTTTATTCCAAATTGGGGCTACTTCCATAATAAATTCAATCTAATTGTAAATATAATAAGTTAAAGATGTATTAATTATCCACTTTTATCCGGAAATGACTATTTCATTTTATAATCTAAAAATATATATTTTATTTCAATAATTTATTATTTTACTTTATTAAAAAATTAAATAATAAAATATATTTAAATTATATTTTTTTTAGGATGCAGCTCATTGTGATATAATGTATATTGGCAAATAATTTTCAAATCCTCATGTTTAACAAGTACCAAATATCCTCGAGTCTTACAAGTACCAAACTATCTTAATTATGGAAACTTCTAGTGTTAAGAATAATCACCTCTATTATAGTACATCTTCATGATTTTCCTTTCAAAAATAAGTTCCCAATTCATAATTAGTTTTATATTTTGAGAATGTGGCTTGTTTTTTATATTTTGCTAATGTGACCTATTCAACAAGGCCGTATAGCTAGTGTTTCCTGCTTCTTAGTTTAATTATTGAACTTTGAAATGTATGAACCAACCATCACATTTGAACAAGGGCTACATTGATCGTAATAATTGAAAATGCTTATTATATATGCCTCGCATTCAAATTTTTTAGTTGACTATAAGTGGTGTTTGACCAAAAAAAAATCTGCTACTCTTTTATAGTTTAAGATTAGTAATTAAATTTTATTTTTTATTATATATAAATTTTTTTATTTAAAATCTAATGGGGTCAATTCAACCAACTATATTAGCGAGTATAGAAATCCCTTTTATTGGACTTGAAATTGCTGAAAATGCATTGTTTATTGTGGTTTCTTGGTCAAAAATGCATTGGACATGGGGCAAGTACTAAAAAATCAATATAAATCCATTTTCACAGTGTGAGGTGTGAATGGTTTGAAAAATAATGAACCTCAAATATCCAGAGCTCGAAGGAAGTGGGAGCTCTTACAAGCTTCCTCATTGTTTGGAATCACCCATAGCAACTCTAGAGAAGTTAGTTATTTTGAGTTTCCTAGCTTATTTTTCATCCAATTCGTTATAGTGGAACAGGCCAAGATCACATTAGTTAGTCTGATTTGACTAGTAAAAATCGTCAATACTTAACTAGTCAATCGATCCACCTTCTGACACCAAAATGCATTAATAGGTTAGTTAACTACTCAATCGATCCACCTTCTCACACCAAAATGCATCATCATACATCCAAGAATTAGGTTCAATCACAAACTCGGACTAAGGTCAAATTAGTATGCATTAAGCTAAGCCCTAAGATGCATTATATGGCATCATTCTTTTAAACCTAGGAATGCTTATTTTAATGGTAAAATGGTTCTTACAACACTAACTCTTACAAGAAGCAACAACTTTTATTATTTCAATGCCCTTGAAGGTCAGTTTTTTCTAAGTAAAGAGCATTGTACTGTAGATAGATTACTTTCTAAACATAAAGTTACACTAAACTTTTGCAATTGAATGATGAAATTTGATTTGCAATTTGTTTGATGGGAAAAATCTATCAACATTGAATAAATACCTCACTGATTAAAAATAGAAAATGGCTTTTGCAGTCATTTACCAAATGTTCTAGTTTGCCTTGGTAGCAATGACATACAAAGAAAACCATTTGGTGGGTCTCAAACCCACATCACTCTCCATGCATAAATCATACTACCATTGCCAACATGTAGTAATTTGTAGTTTGAATGGTATTGCATTTATTTTACCAAGGGATCCTTGAACATTTCTCAAAGTTTAGAGCTGCATATGCGTAAGCTGTTTGATTTGCATCATGCTGGTTGCAAGTTTTCTACCAAGTATATTGGTGCAATTTTCCCCTGATTGCTCTACAAATAGTAAATCACACAATTACACGCATGACTCTGCAAATTTATTCTTTGAATGGATACAACAATAATAATTACAATAAATAACAACCTAATAAAACCACCATGCCCATGGCTTCCCACAACCAACAAATGTGCCCCCAATTTGGTCACAGCTTCACATATCCTCTCCTTGTGCCCCCAATTTGGTCACAACTTTGCATATCCTCTCCTTGGGCTCGCCAATGGAAATGCATTCATGCCATTATGATTGAAGATCTTTAGAGCTCATTTTAGTACTCTTTGGATGCAAAGAAATCGCAGATCTTAAGAACTTAGTTTAATACTCTTTGGATGCTCCTCTTTGCATCCAAGTCCAGAAATTCAAAAATTTGATTGCTTAAAATATACGCTGCATGGATATATGGGAAAACCACTTGGTGAGGGATTTGAATAATGTCTCTTATCCATTTGGATTAGTGGCTCTCACTAGACATAATGGGACTAGTTTCCCAATAAAAATGTGAGAGGATGGATAGGGTGTTGATTACCAAAAGCGAGGTGATAGATGGGGTGGATTTCAACTGAAATAGATATATATTTAACCTATCCATATATTACCTAGGATTTTACTTATGCTTATGCAATCTACAATGATTATCTTTAGTGTGTGATAATGAAGATTAATCAAACACCAACATAAATGAAAAGCCCTTAAAATAATTATTTTGATTAAATAGTTAATCAAAATATTTGTTAAACATATATCACATCAAATATCATTCGAACATTTGATCATCAATGTATTAAAGATAGCAATCCAAGCATGTTCAGAAGTGAATGAATATAGAACTGTATGAAAAGAGATACACATGATAAATAATATAAAGAGAAATGGCTATCAATTCATAAACAAATAAATAAACAATGATAAAAGTACCTGACCCATATAACCTTTCTCATGAAATAAATAGCTCTAGTCTGGTCTTTTTCATTAATATGATTTCCAAAAGTGCAGGCTTCCAAAAGTCGTCTTCACAAAACTTCAGGACTATGATTGAGTAATTCTACGAGGATAAACTTTAAAAGTACAGAAGAGAAAGCTTTTAAATTGTTTCTTTATCAAATTGGGGACCCTTTCTTCAAAGACATGAAAGAGTTTATATAATAAAAATAAAGTAAAAAAATAGATATTACCTGAAATTTCTAAGGAGGTTTAAACAACTCTCCTTAAAAAAAGTGTCAAAATTACATAAAATAGAAATTATTGAAATTATGAGCTCAAGGTTGTAATGGTGTCTATTCCTTCATTTGGTGCATGAGCTCGTATATATCCATCATCAGCTTGACTTCAGCAAGTTGACTTGTCCTCATGTGCAGATGTTTTGTTTACAGTACATCTGAGAGAGTAGGAAGCATGTGCATGGATGAGTCAGCGAGGCAAAGTAGAATTAGCCACTGACTGTGTGGCTTCAGGAGATGTCTCCAATATACTTCCTAGTCAAGTTTTTTTAGTTTTTTAATTGCCTCTTCTCTTGCTCTCGAACTTTCTTTCCAGTGTGTTTCTAGGGCTCTGATATCGTGGAGACTCCAAGGTGGGCATTCATGTATCAAATTAGCATTGTGAAAATTATCATTAATGGTTTCAATGATATTATTTGCAACATCAGTGGCTCTTGAAACTGCTCTTTTTGCCTGCTTTAGTTGAATATCCCAATCAGTAAAGAGGATGTCTTTATGAGATTCCTCCATATTGGGAAAATATGTTTCTTTGCCCTCTGGAGTATCCTGCCATGTTATGTATCTTGAAATCTTATCATCAATCTCATTAAAAGTGATCCTCAGATTGGATGGTTGATTCATCGGTGAATCACTTTGCTTGCACATTGGATTGATTATCGATAGCTTCTGATAGAATGTCACTTGTTACTTAGATAATAGAGAATTTAGTTCTAATGCTTCTTTTATAAAATCCTCAAGCTTAGGATTATCTTTCAACTGATCCATAGACAACTACAGTTGTTGTATTTGAATATCTTCGGCACTTGTTTATGCTTGATACTGAAGCTTCAATTGGTCAAATCTCTGAAGAAATTGGGCCATTTATATCTTCACTTGATGGTCGACACTCTGTCTCTCTTCTCCCAACCATTGCTATAGCTGTTGTATTCTTCCTTCCTTCTCTCTTACCAATTATTTGACTTCCACTACTTTGCCAATAGTAATAGATGCATAAGAACCTACAAACTATGATAGTTTTGTCAAATTGTCTGAAGGATCCATGGGGTTGTCCTTCCATACTACATCCATGGGTTCGTTATCAGGAATTATTGTTGACAATGATTGTGTTTTCCTCCTTTTCCTTTTTCTTTTTACTACATCTCGATGCTTGGAACTATAAAAAACATTAAGAGGGGGGATTTTCTCCACTTTGAGAATGATTTCAGTTGAAGGGAAGGCTAGGATGATCTCAACTTCTTCTATGGTAGAAACTTTGTCAGTAGCCCTTCCAGAGAGAGAGCTTTGTCTAGTGTTTTGGGGTGTGTTGAATGTTGTTTCCATTTCAACATCTTCTTCCCCTTGTCGTCCTCTTAGCTGTTGGTAAAATTGTCTCCATGCCTCATCCAGTTGATTTTTTAGTGGGGATTCATCTGTATGCACTTTAGGGGAAATAGCTTCCAATTCTTTCTCCTCTGAGACCTTTTCAGATTCCTTCTCGGTGTCCTTTTCTAGAATCTTATTTGGGTTGTTCTCTGGTCTCTTCTATGAATTTTTCTCTATGTTATGCTCTCATCGTTGTGCTGATTTCTACTCTGAAGTTTTTTCGGAACCTTGTTCCAATTTATCCTCTGAACTATGCTCAGAACTATGTCCTGATCCCCTTTCTAAGTTTTGGCTTGAGCTCTATTCCTTTTGAACATTTGGCTGAGGGATCTCTAACAGATCCAAAGGGACCTTTTGTAACCCTTTCCTCCCGTACTGGTGGAATTCGGCTAACTCTTGTGGGTCTAATCTCAGAGTAGCCAAATGATGCACTTGTGAAAATAGCTCAACTGACTAAAACAAGTCGTCAAAATCATCATCCTCGTGGCTGAAATATCTTATTTTTACTGAAGCATTGAAGTTTTGTGCAACCTTATTGGGGTCAAACAACCTGTCGGGAATGGTGGAAATTTTTAAATGTAATGTGATCGATTTCAAGTGCAGCACGCTTGAAATCATGTAATGCATAAACACCGCATTGGAGGGGAAAGGAATGCCAAAGAGACTTTTTAGGTTCTTTTAGGTTTTTGGTTATCCCATCCCCTACAGTTTGGTAAGAAATTTATCTAGCAAGTAGTTTATCTGGTACATATCATGGGAGAACATGGGGAGGTGGTAGGGTTCCAAAGGCTCGAGCATAAGTAAAAAATTCTTCCCCAAACCACGTACCTATTCATGTCAAATCAATCTTGGCCTCATCTGGTAACCTTGGCGCCCTCTTGTCAAAAACAACTTGGTGGATGTATAGCATATCTCCTTGGCAGATTTTGTAGAAATGGGTTTGGAAATTGGATTCCCATGGGATTTTGTGATATATACGAATGGGGGTAGGATCTTGAATAGTCCATTTCAATTCCATAGTTGGAAACTGGTAGTGAAACAAACTACATCCATAATGTAAGCACTCATAAAAAATGGTGGGACTATTCTAGAGGTGACATATCGGTGTTGTCTATATTCCTGAATTTGTAAGGCAAGGTTGTTAGACAAGATAGTGCCCTAATCCATTATAAAAGAACTTACTGTTGCATCAATTAGGGGAACCCACTCAATAGAAAACTTGGTGGTATCAACATATCCAAACAATCTACACATCATAGCTATGATATAAGAGTAGGGAGAAACGAGAGATGATATAGAATACATACTCGATTTCTCATATTTGTGCTTGTTTGAATTGGACTTCCATTACTTAATTGGGATGGTTCCTCATTCTTGGCTGTGAAATGCTCGAGGAAGGCTTTGGTGTACACCTTTTGGGGGTTAGGTATATGCTACATGCTCTTCAAGTCTTCTATTGTGAAGGACCCAATAACCATTCGCCTCGAAGTATGGAATGCTCGGTCAGCAATGTTAATATTGTATATTATCCATTTTGCCATATTGGTGTAAGGTAAAATATTGGGTCTAATAGCAATTCTGTGGAGGAAAGAACTTGCAGCTTCAAAGTGGGAGGCTTCAGAAGAGGTAGTAGCGTTTGTTGTTGCTTTACTTTGAATTATCCTTGGACCCTCGATCTCCAACAACTGATACATGGTTTCCCATGAGCAAGTACCGTTGTCGATAATACATGTCGTGTCTGAGAATAGTGCGGGCATTTCTGTTACATCAGATGTAGAAGATTGTGTGGCTTCACTGGGTTTCTTTCCTTTCTTTGACTTAGTCATCCTATTATGCAATTTTTTCTTGGGTGAAACCTGTAAATTGAGAATACAAAGGAATGAAGAGAAATAGGAGTTAAACACGGAAGCATAAAAACACATAAGGCTTTGAAATGATGGAAAGGGAAGTTTAAATGCGAATCAATCCAAACAAGCCATAAAATATCCTTAGGCTTTGAAATCATAAATACCGTTAGAATCCTTTAATAACTGAGATCATGGCTTCGTGGGGTTATTTATTATTCATTAATATATCGCATCACAAAATCGTAAATAAAACTTCTCTTCAAGTACTCCACGAATATGTGATAGCGATATCACTCTATCGGTTTATTAAGTGTGAGAGATGTGCGATTGTGATAGTACTAATATCACAATATTGCAATCAGAGGTTTCAGGGGTAGTGGAGAATGGATATGGGCGAAATATTTTTGAGCGTTTGCGAAATTGTGAGAAGTGACGTGGTAGTGTAGTAGGCCCATGGGTTTATTGTTAAGAGTGAATTTTGTTTTTAGCTATATGATTTTCCTTAGGCGCGTTCTTTAAGAAATAACTTTATCGCAATCGGGGGAATTGGGAATGAAACAGACCCTGCCATTTTGTATGATAGGCTAAGCTGGAAGTATCTAGACAGAATCCTCAAAGCCTTTGGATTCTGTGATAGATGGGTAAACTGGGTCATCAGTATGATCTCTACTCCAAATTTCTCTATTTTTCTAAATGGAGCACCAACAGCAACTTTCAATGCCTCAAGAGGTCTCAGGCAAGGGGACCCTTTATCCCCCTTTCTCTTCATAATTGCAGCAGAAGGATTAGGTAGATATTTTTAAAAAGAAGCAAGAGAAAGGAAAATTCAAGGCCTCAAATTATGGGGGACTCGAACCACAGTCACACATTAAAAATTTGTGGATGACATAATGATATACTGCAAAGCCACCTTGCAAGAAGTTAAAAGGATAAAGAAAATACTAGAGATATTTATGGAAAGTTCAGGGATGGAGGTGAATAATGACAAATCCAGAACCTTTTTCTTTAACACTGCAGATTCGGTTAAGAATCATCTAACCAGGGTCATGGGATATAGAATAGGGGATCTCCCTACCAAATATCTAGGAACTATGCTAGAAACTTCTACCCTTAAAATAGGTAATTGGAAAAATATCATTGAAAAGATCACGAAAAGGCTGGATAACTAGACCTTTCGTGCTCTGAACATGGCAGCTAGGGTGGTGCTCCTCAAAGCCACCATACAAGCAATCCCGATATATCCTTTATCTGTAATGGCTGCCCCTAAAGGAATTTGTAATAAACTGGTTGAAATTTATAGAAAATTTCTATGGGGAGGCCCAAAGCAACAAAAGAAATGGGCCCTCTGTTCGTGGAAGAGTCTAACCAAGCCCAAGGGAAAAGGTGGCTTAGGCCTCAGAGATCCATGGACCTTAAATCAAGTCTTGGCTGCTAAATTAAGATGGAGATGGCTGCAAGGGGGTCCAGACTTATGGAAAGAAATCTGGACTGTTAAATACAACATGCCTCTATCCCTGGAAGGAATTCTTAGAGACCAAAATATTCCTCGAGGATCGGATATTTGGAACTTATCCCTCCAAGGTAGAGACTTAGTCGACAATCATATTTTCTGGGAAATTAGAGGAGGCCAGATAGCGAGATTTTGGGATGAAGATTGGCAGCAAAGGGGAAAAATGATGAACATACCAGGCATGCAGGAAATTTACAGATCAGGTGTAGACAGAGGCCTCCTGACGGTTAAAGATTATTGGAAAGCAGAACCTGGAAATGAGGAATGGCGAGATTGGAAGCCAGTGGAGGAATGCAAAAGGAACGCATCAGAAGATCAAAAATCAGTGTACACGAAGGAAATGGATTCCAGAAAGATAAAAAAACGAGATGGCAGAGACATCCTCTGATGGGGTAAAGAAACAAAGGGGATTTTCTCTATACAAGAAGCCTACAAACTAAAAACCCAAAATGATCCACGAGAAGAAGAACAAAAGTGGAAAAAAATCTGGAAAACAAAGTGGTGGCCGAAGATCAAGATGTTTGCTTGGTTGGTTGGAAGAAAACGAATTTTAACATGGGATAGAATTAAAAAAAGAGGCTTCTCTGGCCCTGGGAGATGTTACCTCTTTAATCTAGAAGAAGAAAACCAGGAACACCTACTTAATGGCTCCAGTGTGGCTCAATTTCAGTGGAAGCAAATATAAAGTCTATTCGCAGCAACAACTAGAAACCCGCATGATATTATCCAAACCCTTAGCGAGTGGGGAGAAGGTAAATTCCACAGCAAAATCGTCAGAAGGGCGTGGAGTATTTCTGCAGGCTTCAATATCTGGAATCTGTGGAAGGCACGAAATAGTCGAATTTTCAAAGGAAAGGCCACAGGTCCAGAGGAAATATGGAAGAGAACATTAAAACAAATCAAAGAGACAATCCTACCGGAGAACTGGGCAGACGAAGACTGGAAAACCACAGAAGACGAGACAGAAATCCTTAAGAAGATAAACGTAGAATAGGGGATGCTATATCAACAAACCTCCAAACAGAACCGTCAATTAGCAAATCAAAGCCGATCAGTTTTTAGAAAGCCGCCAGAAGGATTCATCAAACTCAATTGCGATGGCGCCGCCAAAGGGAATCCGAATCCTGCGGGTTTTGGAGGAATTTTCAGAAATGAAGAAGGGGCTACAGAATGGATCTTCGCGGAGCATGGAGGAACAATGACCAATAACGAGGCAGAATTCATGGCGGTTCACCAAGGCCTCAAAATTGCCCGTAGAAACGGATACAGAAAGTTAGAAATTGAAGGAGACTCCACCATGGTGATCAACGCGATCAAGCAATTAATCCAGGGGAAGAATTGGGAGAAGGTGGTGAAAAGTTGGCGAAGCACTAGCATAGTCCGAGAAATAGCTGATATGTTGACAGGTATAGATTTCACAATCACGTCGCATGTTCGACGTGAGGGTAATAAACCAGCCGACTGCTTGGAAAATTGGGGCAGCAATGAACGAATGGTACCAATCGATGACAGCTGGACCAATCAAGAAGGGCTGGCAAGATGGGACGGGCTAAATCAGCTCATTAGAAAGGATAATCATGATGCGGAACAGGTTTAATTACACCCCTGAGCGGCATGGGAGAGGGAGATCAAGACATCATCCGGAGGCTATTCGGAGAGGACAGAAGGGCGGCGGCTTTCACACCCCGTCAGTGATAATAAATGATTGCGCACCAAGTCAGGTTCGCGGCCCAAACCAAAAAATGATTCACAACCCCAAGGCGCTCATTCCAGGTATTAGTGGCAATTGCAAGAGGGAGTCTCCACATCATTTGAGCAAATGTGGGAGGGAAGTTATAAGGAGGAAAGGAGGTAGAATGTCCAGCAGAAGCAATCCGAGTAAGGTGAAGAGTGCAGCGGAGCTCTAGCGAAGAACCCCCAACCAGCGACTCCTGAGATCGAAAATGAGTGAATATAGAGCTAAGGATGCCCACGAGGGGAAGGATGCAGCGGAAGGCAGGCATGATGAAGGGGTCAGGACCAAAATTGAAATTGAAAGCTCGGAGGAGCTGGATTGCAGGCAGGTCAAGACACCCAGAGGCAAGAAATTTGAAACAGGGCATAGTAGTAGAAGTGCGCAGCGAGTTAAGGAAGGAGAAGTGAGAAATCAGCAGACGAAGAGAGGTCGCGGTCGCCCCCGACAGGCCACCAGCAAGGCAGAGATTAGCCGGAAGCAGAAAAGGCACAAAAGCAGAAACAGGTCTATCAGTCAGACAGTGAATGAGGCAGAACATGCCTACAATATGGATTCAAATGCTCACATTAGGAACATTATTGACGCTATGGAGGAGAAAGTGTTGGAGGAGCCTTCAGACCCCGAAATGAACGATTGGTCTCTGCAGCTACCAGATCCTGGTCATACTCGGGGTAGGCTTACCCTGTATCGTCGTGCTCTCCACACCTATTGGGTCCTGAAGCACCTTATGGCCAAGGCCATGGAACAGGTTGCTGCTGAAATGGTGGAGATGGCTCAAGACATGGCGGCTGCGAAAAAAGATTTGGCAAATGTGGAGATGTTGGTAAGGCAACAGAATGACCTCCTCAAGGATATCAAGGCTATGCTGATGGAGCATCAGAAGGATCGTGTCAATATCAACATCGACTGAAGGATTCCAGTGCTGCGTTTTCCCGGGTTTTTCCCCTTTTCTTGTGTATGTCGTTTGCTTTGTTTCTTAAGAGCTCCTTCTGGGTCGCCCTAGAGGCAGTTGTTTGAGTGTTTGCTTTTTGGGAGCGTTCTTTTTTGACTCTGTAGTTAAGTAAATGTCTCATTAATTCCATCTGGTCGCCCCTGCGACAGCAGTTTAATGGTCTGTAGATCATGCTTTTCGAGTCCGTAGTTTTCTTTAGATTACAAAAATGACATATCATGCTCTTACTAGTCTGAACTATAAATAGTTGAGATATCGTTAATGACGGCTGTAAGTTTAGGCTCCAACAGATCTGGTTTCACTTCGGGGCAGATTGAGGAGCCTTTGTTTTGTACTTATATTTTCCTGTAGATAATAAATTACCTCAGCTTACAAAAAAAAATAATATAATAAACATAAAATATAATAATAACATTAGGTTATTAGATAAATACTTATTTTAATCATGTGGAGTGTTATATATATATTATATTATAAGTAATATATTAATATAATATATATATATATATATATATATATATATATTATATATATATATATCTGAATAGACCAAAGAGACTAATATTATAAAACCTACAAACTAACATTACAAACCAAAGGGACAATAAACCATAATATTAGCAACCATAATATATTATTATACATATTAGGGATTAATATTATAAATTCAATGGAATAATACTATAAATTAAAGGGATCGAGAACTTTACGATTAGTTTTATAAGCTCCGCGATTATAAACATTAATATTGTAAACCCTAAATGCAATATTGTAAATGCGAATGAACCCTAAACCCTAAACCTAATATTGTAAACCATAACCTTAAATATGGGGGATTAATAAACCCAAGAGATTATTAATATTATAAACCTAAGATATTAATAAACTGGAGAAATATTTAATATTATAAACCTAAGTAATTAATAACTCCAAAAGATAAATATTGTAAATCTAAGCGATTAATATTTATACTCAAGGGATTAATATTATAAACTGAGGGGATTAATAAGCCCAAGGGATTATAAACCTTAATATTAATATTATAAATCCAAGGGATTAAAAATTGTATGATTAATATTATGAACCTTAAGATTGTAAGCTCTAAATCAAATATTATAAACTAAAATGTTAAATCCTCACTTATTCAATGTTGAAATGAAACATTCAATAAAGTACAATGTGATGTATCATTGTCATAATGATTGCCAAACTACTTGTCACATTGCAATGATGCTTGTCACACTGCAATGTTCGATAAATTTTCATACTATTTCATTGTCACAATATTAAACCCTAATAGTAAAAGCAAAATATTATGAACCTTGACATTATATAACCCAGCATTACTATATACCCTTGAGATTAATATTATAAATCCAAGGGATTAATATTCTAAACTCCAAGGATTAATAAACTCAAGGAATTATTGATATTATAAACCCAAGAGATCAATGAAGCCAAGAGATTAGTATTAAAACTCAGTGGATTAATATTATAAACCTTAGGGAATAATATAATTAACCCAATAGATTAATAAATCTAAGGGATTATTAGTATAATAAACCTAAAAGATTAATAAATTCAAACATTTATTAATATTATAAACCCATGTGATTGTAAATCCAAGATTAATATTATAAATCCCAAAATTAATATTATAAACCCTAAGGCTAATATTATAAACTTAAGTTATAAAATCCAATATTAAATCATAATATATAAACTTTAATATTATAAGTAATTAGAATGCTATTATAAAATTAATTAAATTAATATAATATTAAATTAAATAATATTTCAAATAAAACTAAATTACAGCGTCGAAATGGAATTACTTAGGGCAATAAATAGATATATATTTATAATAGCAATTGTCCCAAAAGGTACAAAGAAAGGCCGATAGGATTATTAAATTGGAATTATTGAATTTTACTAGAAGAGTTAATTGGTTTATGGAAAACCTTGTTTTCTTGGACTAGATCATTGTACAATTACTTTTCTTTAGAGGTTTTGTTTTTATCTATATTACAAGGAACACATTGAATGTCTTATTTCATTTTAGAGTAAGTTAATTACCCAAAACCAAGAAACCTCTATAGATGGCCAAGCATATACGAAGCTTGCTAGTGACCAAGGCATTAACCACCATGACTATCCCCTACCAATATATTTCATTGAAAAGCATAATTGTATATTGCATTTAGAAAGTCAAAACGTAATATTAGGAAACATGTTGATGTATTGCTATTAAAAAGTTCATTCCGTTAGAAACCATGATATTATTATTATATTTTATAAATAATAATATACATATATAGAATGATACTACATTGAAAACCATAATTGTATATTAATATTAGAAATTCAAAATATAATATCCGAAACCATGCTAAATATGACATTACAAAACTTAAATGTCAAAGGGAGAACTTAGAAGTTGGAAAATAAATGACCACGGCCATTCCAAAGACCATGTCTATAGAGACGTTAAAAAATCATGGTCAATGCAAAATTAGGAGGCCGAAAGGAAAAAACAAAAATAAGAAAATACCAAATCATTGCTAACATTACATGTAGCAAGAATAAAAGAAGCACTTCTTCCCCATGGATGCCTCCCTGATTGTGATCTCACGCTTGCCAAAAGACGACCATGCCTGCAAATGACCATCTAAACATGAACACGCACGCTTGCCTGAATATAACCATGCCTGAAGAGGACCATCTAAACATGAACGCACACGCTTGAAAGGAGGAACAACACACCAGACACTATTCAGATCAACTAATGAAGTATTATAAATTCTTGAAAATTTTGGAAGAGTTTATAGTGATATGGCCAAGAATATACGAAGCTTGCTAGTGACCAAGGCAATAACCACCATGACTATCCCCCACCAATATATTTTAAAACCATAATTGTATATTGCATTTAGAAAGTCAAAACATAATATCAGAAAACATATTAATATATTGCTATTAAAAATTTAATTCCATTAGAAACCATGATATTATTATTATAATTTATAAATAATAATATACATATATAGAATGATACTACATTGAAAACCATAATTGTATATTGTGATTAGAAATTCAAAATATAATATTCGAAACCATACTAAATATGACATTACAAAACTTAAATGTCAAAGGGAGAACCTATAAGTTGGAAATTAAATGACCACATCCATTCCAAATACCATGTGTATAGAGACGTTAAAAAACCATGGTCAATGCCAAATTAGGAGGACGGAAGGCAAAAACAAAAATAAGAAAATACCAAATCGTTTCCAACATTATATGTGTCAAGAATAAAAGAAGCACTTCTTCCCCATGGATGCCTTCCTGATTGTGATCTCACGCTCGCCTGAAGATGACCATCTAAACATGAACACGCACGCTCGCCTAAAGACAACCATACCTAAAGACGACCATCTAAAAATGAACGCACACGCTTGAAAGGAGGAAGAACACACCAGACACTAATCAGATCAACTAATGAAGTACTATAAATTCTTGAAATTTTTTGAAGAGTTTATAGTGATGGTTTTGATGTTGTTGGAGACTAGTTCATAGCACATGCTATTGTGTTAATAATATTTGACTAAATTAAATGTCACACAACAAGAATCAATCATTATCTGCATGCATAATGAAACATCATGGAAAATTATACAGTGCGGTAAAAAAAAACAACATACACTTTTCAATTAAAAAATTGTTTTATATTATCTACATACAAAAAATGATCCAATAGGTGCAGCAAGACCTCTACAAAAATTTAAACAGAAAATTTGTGTCAGCTAGCATGTGGTTTTGTAAATAATTGCTTCCTTGAATAGCTATCCCTAGAGGCCACGCCGCTTCCTATACAATCGAATCAGAATATAGTTGAGAAAGAAAAGGCATCATTATGCTAGTAATAAAGGCAAAATAAATCCAAGTACCACAAATATAATATTAAGTATGATTTAAACACATGAGCATACCTGTAAATCCAAGTATCTAGAAAGGAGCAATTGGCATAAACCAACAGCTTTGGCAGCTTCTGCCATATCAGATGGAAGAACAACCCCTCGAACCTCTGCCTTTTCGAATACTTCCTTTCCATTTAGAATGGGTCCAAATTAATCTTCACCATCATTCCCATCTTGATCACCCTCATTGTCCCTACCACCACCTTTTCCCCCTTTTCCTCCTCTAAAGCTTCCATTGTCATTCCCTCCAAAGCATCCTCCATCACCACCATTATCAGCATTTGAACCATCTTCTTTAATATCTGCATTTGTTTCCTATTCTTGACTGAGATAGGCTTAGATTTCTTCTAACCATTTTCAAAGGAGAAGTGAAAACTTTAGGATCTTTACCTGATTTAGAATCAAAATCCATCTAGCATTTAACCTTGAAAGGCCTACGCACCTTAAATCTTCCTATTGGAAAGTTTATAATTAACTCTATTGTATTTTTCTCTCATCTACAACAATTAAATCTTTTGGTTCCAAATATGACGAGCCTTTGAATTTCAAAACTGAGGGCATTTGAAACTCCATTTTTGCTTGAATTTCCAAATTTAGCTTTACTTGTAAAAAGTGAAAGGCTTGCAGCCTCCATGCAAGTACTAAAAGACAACCAAGCATATTTATACTCCACAATATGAAATAATAGGGAAATGAAAAAGAAAGATAATCGACCACTCTGAATATCACAATTTATTCCAAACTCTTAGCCTCCTCGAAGTCTATAGTTCTAGACCTTAAGCTAGGGGTGAAATATATTTGAGCACCAACTTGAATAGCCTTAAATGCTTCGTTGGAGTACACTAAATTTACAAGGGCCCTATCATACCACTAGAGACAGCTTCTCCTCGAAAGGAATACAATGAATCTGACTTTGGCCTTGTGAAATAAATGCATGAATACACCTGCAACTCGGCACTCAACTCTGAGTAGAAAAATAAGGGATTTGATGTGCATAAAGTCACTAACTATCCCGTGTCGACTCGAAAGCACTAAAAACGTTTTAACAAAACGATGATGATACTATAATTTAAATGTGCAGATTAGTTGGGCTTCACTTCCTCTCAAACAACCTAAAATTGTTGCCTAAAATGAGACATTCAAATCCAAAATTTGAGAAATGCTCTATTAGTTTAGTTCAAATACGATAATGAACGACCCATGCAGCTACAAAGCTTAAAAGCACAACTTCAAGATGCTCCAGATCATGGCTTTGGAGGTTTGGGGATTAAGTCTATGGAGATACAACTAAAGAATTGGCTGCAAGTAACTGGTGTATCATATATATATATATATATATAATATATATTATATATATATGATAATACAGAACGAAAAATACGCTCACAATACTTTACAGGCTCTTTAAAAAAAAGGGTCGTTGTCAAATTTTCATTGGATAAACAGAGTTACATTAAATTTCCAACCCTAATTTTACATTTGACAATCCATATTCGATATTTAGGGGAAGGAGCAAAGAAAGATTTACGTCGATCAAGGAGGATACTTCTGTGTATGAGGTAGATGATAATCTAGTGATGGCGTTGCTGCATGTTGACAAGAGAGTAATATGGATTGCCTTCTCCTTTGCCCAACAGATATGAATGGCTCCCTTGTTCAATCTCTTTCCCCTCCTGAATCACAGCAATCAAATCTGCATTCTGAATGGTTGTCAGTTGATGAGTTATCACAATGCTCGTTCTCCCCACCATTATTTTGTCCAGCGCCTCTTGAACGATCTTCTCCGACTGGATGTCCAATGCTCTTATTGCCTCGTCCAGCAGTAATATGCTCGGATTCTCTATTATCACCGTCGCTATCGCAATTCGCTACTTCTGTTCTCCCGATAATTGAACTCCTCTGTCTCCCCAGTTTGTTTTGTATCCCTCCTCCAAAGAGCTGCACAAACCATATTATATTCCGCAAATAATTATTTCAATTGCAGTTGATTATAAACATTCTGTTTCAATCGAACGATTTCAGTATTACCTAATGAAGTCATGAGCATTTGTAGCTTCGATCATCTTCGCGTTGCTTGCTTTCCCTTTTCCATATAGAATGTTGTCTCGAATGCTTCCTCCAAACAGCGTGGGCTCTTGACCTACCAGAGCTATGTGATTCCTTAAACTCTTCAAATTGAAGCTCCTGATGTCACTGCCATCGATTTTCACCAATCCTTTTAGGGGATCGTAACACCTTTCAATTAATCCAATGATGGTCGATTTACCGGATCCGCTTTGTCCTACAAGTGCCATGTTTTTGCCAGCTTTTATCCTTAAGCACAAGTTCTTGAAGATCATAACATCTGGACGAGCTGGGTAAGCAAAGTCCATGTTTCTCAGGTCCACGCTCCCTTCTATCTTATCCATTTTCTCACCCTTCTCATCGTCCGAGTTTATCTGGCTCTCTCTGTCCAGGATGCCAAAGACGGATTTGAATGCATGAGAGCCTTTCGCGATGTCGGTGCTCATACTTCCTGCTTCACCTATCGCTCTTCCAGTGCTCATCACAATGAAGAAAACTTGGAAAAGAGGTTTGGAGGTGATTTGTCATTTTGCTACAAGGTGTCCCCCATACCAGAAGTCCAGAGCGAAATTAGCTACTGTGATGAACTGTGATGCTCTGAGGGCATATCTTGCAAACAAATACTGTTTAATATTGTCTCAGCGAGGTCCAGGGAAGAAGAACATGCCAAAACCCAGGGAAGAATAATAGCAACAACAACTGGTAGACTAAATAAACAATTAACTTTGAGACCAAGAGTGATATAAAAGAATGGGAAAAAGCAGTAAAAATATCTTGAGGCAACTCAACCAATATTTGGAAAAAGCAATCACACATCAAATCAACTGTTGAAAGTGTCACACTTGATTGAACGGAATAGAGTAAAAATGTTGATGATTGTTGATACATAAAAAGACCTATCTGCCTAAATATCAAGTAACATATTTAGATTAATGAAATCTTAATTTCTTTACCGATCGTTTTTACTAGCAGTATTTCCGTATTTTATATTTTTCTTTTTGCACGTTATCTTTTTAAAAAACTCAATAATAAACCAACTTGTCTAGAAATTTTCGGCAAAATCACATAAAAATTCTTTTGTCCACGCGTTTCGGACCAACCAGTGTGGTTCATCGTCAGGACAAGTTGAAGAACCGATCCAGATTAGCTGGTTAAATATTAAGTGCAGAGACTCCAACGGCTAGATTACTAACGGCTAATTTTGACTATGACCTTAGCCAAATAATAATAATTATTATTTTTCTTTTGCTATATTTTAATTATTATTATTCTTAGAAGTTAGTAAAATTAGGTAAAAACCACCTAGAGGTTAGTAATTCAATATATATATTTATTTAACTAAGTATAATCGTATTTAAAATATAAAATATATATATATGAATTATAACGTGTAGGGTGTTTTTTACCTAATTTTACTAACTTTCTAAGAATAATAATAATTAAAAATATAGAGCAAAAAAAAAAAAAAATTATTTGGCTAAGGTCATAGTCAAAATTAGCCGTTATTAATCTAGACGTTGGAGTCTCTGCACTTACTATTTATCCAGCTAATCTGGATCGGTTCTTCAACTTGTCCTCACGATGAACCACACTGGTTGGTTCGAAACGCGTCTACAAAAGAATTTTTATGTGATTTTGTCGAAAATTTCTAGACAATGTTATGGATCACAAAAGTCTAAATTCCTTAATAAGCCAAGTTATTAAATTAAAATATCAAAAACAATTTTCCTTACTGTTTCTTAATTTTTCATTTCCCACAATGGTATTGTGTACTTTTTTGTAATTTATGACGCAATTGCAAAAATTAAAAGAATGGAGAAGTGTTATCGTAAATCAGAGATATTCAAGTATGTTCTTCATATTATAAATACGATATTATAAAAACCATATTACTATAAATTTTAATATTTAATCATAATTTTGAAATGTCCCATTATGATGTTAATAAATTATAATGTAATGCAATATTATGACATTCATTTATCATAAGATTGATTATCTGAGTGAGATAATTTTTGTCATAATATGACATTATAGTTATTATTGTACCATCCTAACATCACAATATTAAACTCTCGTATTAAACTAAATATTATAAATCTTTACACCCTAAAATTAAATACTATAAACTATTAGATTAATTATTATAAACCCCAAGATTAATATATTAAATCCTAGAATTATAAGTGCTAATATTAGTATTATAAAGCCTTCAGATTAATATGGTGAGCCTTTGGGATTAAGAAATCCAAGAGATTAATATTATAAACCCTTTGGATTAATATTATAAACCCAAGGGATTATTAATATTATAAATTCTTTTTTTTGATTGATAAGTGGGTGAACCCTGAAAATCACTCTTACCCTGTGGCTGAGAGGCCACGACTCAGGGGTGTCTAGGCCGTCAAAATCACCCGGGGATTGCACCCGGCCTAAGTCGCACCAACGAAAACCATGCTAGATTTTTGGTATCGACGAGACTAGAACCGGTGACCTTTACATACGAAGTGCCTTAACAGTGCACTCCCTCACCAACTATTCAATAAAGGATTATTAATAGCATTATTAATATTATGGTTGGTTATATTAATAATGGAAGACTACATTTGACCATGATGACCTAGGTTTGACCTTATTTGACCATATTAACAATGGTTGGCCATGTCGAGGATTGGTTGACGTTGATTTTTAAATGTTGAATATGGTGACAATGTTTGACCAATTATGACCATGATTGACTATGGTTTTACTTGGTTTCTGATGGTTGAACATGAATGACCATAGTTCATGAAAGTCAAACATGCTAAAGAGAGTTAAATATGGTTGAAAATGGTTGACCATGATGGCCATAATTAACTATGGTTAATCGTAGTTAACTAGTGTGATCATATTTGATGATGGTTCACTATGGCTAGACTATGGTTTAAAATGTGTGACTATTGTTAAACATCACTATATTTTCACTATGGTTAACAATATATTTAGTGAAATTGGACATGTTTTAGTATCATTGTCCATATTCACATATAAAGATTGACTATGTTTTATTATGTCATCACTTGACCATTATTAAGACCATTATTAAGTATGGTTAACATAAGGTTGACCACCTATGATCATAGTCAACTATCTAAAGAGTGAACTTTAACATTAATGTTTATGTATATGTGTATGTAATAATATATATATTAATGTAATAGAATAATAATAATATATATGTATATATATTAATATAATTATATATTATGATTATTACGTCACTACTAAGTGACATTCAGATTGTTATATTATTTTGGGATCGTGCAAAATATTTTTTTAGATTTCTAGTATGCACATTAAAAATTCGCATTCCAAAAAGTGGTGACGTACCGTTACCACCAAAGCACCGAAGTCCAATGTAATGCATCATCATCCTAAAAACATAAAACATCATACTTCAATAAATATAAATATAAAAGTACCAAAAATAAAACTAAAGCTAAATTTGTTTTGTGAATAACCTCAATAATTAAAGTTTACAATCCAATTAAGATGTATGTTTAATAGATGATGCCATTTAAAATGTTCTTATAAAAAAAAAGAACACTCACTTTTATCTCATCCGATTTGGACTTTAACATAAAGAAATGCATGTAGTTTTTAATTTATTTAGAGGTATAGTTTACTTTTATTTTTATTTCTTTTATGTTTTCTTGTGAGTTCTTTAATTATAAAATTTAACCATTAAATTACTAAAAAATTAATAATTATAAAACCTAACGATTAAGGTATTAAAAGAGAATTAACGCTATATAATATAATAAATAAATTTTAGTATCTATAAATTTAATTCATTAAATACTTAAAAAAATTAACACTATATTAATTTAATTAATAAAATTATAATATTTTAAAGTTCTTTTAATTTACAAAAATATAGAATAATTGAAAAATAAAAACAAAAGATTGTGAAAATTACTGAAAACTCATAAACTAAATTGGTCATGTAATTTCAAAAAACTTGATTGAATTATTTTTTATTCAAAAAACAATATCTTTAATTTTATCTATAAACTAACGATGAATACTTCTCTGTGGCAATTTCAAAGTTCGTTGGCTTCATTTCAAGTCTTCCAATATTTTTCTTCATCACTCTTCCCATGTTAACATTAAATATCATGGAGACTAGCATTATCACACCTATGACTTAATCAACTTATTAACTAAGCACTCGTATTTCTTAACGGATGTGATTAATTGGATGCCAATTTTTTATTGATACATTACATAGGTATTTTATTTTAAATGAAATTTGAGATCTCCGCAAAAATTATATGGCTGAAGTTAAAAAAAAAACATTTAGTTATAAAAATATACAAGTAAAAATAGGAAATCCGTGCGAATTCAATTCCATTGTGTTTAGTGGTTAGGCATTTAATGTATCGGTACATGTAAATTTTAAATCTAACTTAAATTAAGTGTTAAACCTCTTACCATACTAGTGCATTGTTTATTTGGAATTAGGTGCCCATCGTTGCATCATGTAACTGGTGTCGAGGCAATCCCTGCAATGTTGTTTGCTCGATTAAGACTCTTGTGCTCGACTTTCTGTATATCAGTTCCTTGGGATGGCTTTTGGATTTCGATATGTGCTTCACCTGGCCTGATGATACACACAACCGACTCAAAATAACATCAATTTTTTTTCTACTCATCTAATTTCTTCAAGAATATTTTGATAAATTTTTTAAAGAGAACATCGATAAATATATGCTGCAAAAAGTGCTTGACATTTTTCATTTTTCTTGTAAACTTACTGATACATTTGAAAGTCCTCTCATCTCTTGAATTTAGTGCGACAGAAATCCATTCTTTTCTCTATCACTCCCATGAAGCCCCCTTTGATTTTGAATTTTCCTCAAAACTCGTATGCATCCAGAAGAAAAACCCACAGTAATTTAGCTTTAAAATCAAGAATAACTTAAGTTCCCACCATAGGCCCAACCCAACTGAGAACCCTTGAAACCCCTGCAAATGTTCTCAAATCTAGTGACCATTTCTACAGTGATAAAATTTCCTCAAAATCAGAACAATGCGAGTTTTTTTCCATCTATCCTACAAGACTCACAAGCATTTGTACAGTGATAAAAGTTCCTCAAAATCAGAAGAATGCAAGTAATTTTCCATCTATCCTCTATGTCAAATCCTGCAACCCATTGTACAGTGCTAAAATTTACACAAGAATTAGAAAACACAAGTTTTTTTCCACCTGTTCTCTAGGTCTAGAATAGTCAATTGCCCTACCACATCTATCTTAGGGTTTGAGCTTCAAAAATGGCAGAAGCATCAATTGAAGCCTTATGATGGAAGGTCGCAGTCCATGATGAAAATAGATTAGTTTAATTATGGAATATGAAAATTTATATGCTACAACACTATTATGTACTTTCAACTTACATTATCCTCACTGAAGTTAAGAGTGATAAGCACCCTAGCTCGAATATAAAACATTATAGAAAGAAGAACTAAAGGGAAAAAAAAGATGACAATTTACCTCTACCTTCTCCCCTTGAGAAACTTCCTTTGCTTCGAAAGCCTCATGCCTAAATTGAAACATATCTACTTTTTGTTCCAACAAATTTCCTATGCCAACATGACGAGTTGAATTTTTTTCTAATTTCACCCTCGGGACCTCCAAAATTGAAGTTTAAAATCATTATGACAGAGAACCAAAGTCATGGCTAGCCCAATTCTTAGGACTCTCAGGACTCTCGCCATTATAGTTTCTCACAAACGCTACAACAACAACAACGTTTGTTGAGTGTTCATAGTCTTGGCACGATCATTTGCCATAATCTTGAGCATTGTAACACTACTAGTTTCCATGAACCTTGATGTTATAGTTTAAAACAAACAGGTCCTCATAAGACATGTTGCAATGAGCCTGAGTGTTGTAGCTCTAGTTCCCATGAACCTTGGCATTATAGTTTAAAACAAACATTGAAAATCATGCGAGGTAGAAATTCTTGTAGAAATTCTTGAATTGGAACCTTATCTAGATTGCATCTAACCTCGTATACCAACGAACAATGAAAATAAGTAGGAGTTACCTCAAATTTAGCTAATGTAAAACATGTGTTGGTATGAATCTATAACAACTGCTTTGCATGGCAACCATGTATGCGGTTGGTGGCAATCCCGAGGAGGGAGACATATCAATGACCTTTTAACTCTTGTCGATTGTTCGAATAAACAATATAGGGTTTTGGTGCGAGGTTTTAATGTGCTTAATTGTTTTGGCCTGCCCTTTTTACTAGCCCTAGTTTCACAAATGCGGTGATTTCACAC